>CM046859.1:17634830-17671278 GCA_025617745.1 Heliocidaris erythrogramma
CCCCCCCCCCCCCCCCCTCCTCATCACCTATACTTATTTGCTGATAACAGTTAAAGGCTTTATGAACTAATACATCTACATGTTAGCAGGCTCAAAAATGAATTCACATTTTCGGTGGAATTTCGGAGATCTTCTTCATCATGGAAGTAGAGTACCGTATACTTATTCTAAAAAGCGTATACATCGTGTACATCCACACCCTAGCCCTCACCCCCCCCCCCCCCCCCCCCCCCCCCCCCCCCCTCTCTCTCTCTCTCTCTCTCTCTTTATCTCTACTCGGCGCATTTCCGCCGATGGTTCAAATCTTGTGCGAATGTCCAATGTTGATGCATCTTTTTTGTCCATGACCCAGGATCCTGCATGAAACACAACGCTCGCTACGGGAAGTCGGACTTTTGCTACCCCAATGCAGGCGGCGTACGGCCAATCCATATCCCGATAGAAATGGGGGATTGCTGCTTTTGCGGTGATTTCAAACTCTTTAAAATCCACCGAAATAAAGTCAAATCGACGTAAAGTTATTATTAAATCGTGAACAATATCCAAAAATATGAAATATCACCTCACACACTGCTATTTGTATCCGTATTACACGTATAAAGCCGATATAAACAAGTTACGAACGCCATGCCAAACAGTACCATTGCAGTACAGTGCCAGTACCGGAAGTACCCATCCCAGCACACCGGGGTACTCTTTTTTTTTTTTTTTTGTAGCATTCTTTATTGCATTCATTCAGTACAAATGAAAATCATACAACTTCATTTTTTAGTTGATGTACATAACACAATTATCAAAATGTATAGAAAATTATAAGTACAGCTTTCAAAAATACATAATATAATGAAATATATAGTACATAGTACATTCATATTAATCACACTGAATGAATATTATAGATCATCCCCCCCCCCCCCCCCCCCGCCTTTATTTTTTTTTTGTTTTGTAGCATTCTTTATTCCATTCATTCAGTACCAATGAAAAATCATACATCTTCATATATCTGTTGGGGGTTTTTTTAGTAGTATTTATTGATTCATTCAGTTCAATCATACAAAATATATTATATCTCAACATTAACATAAGTCTAATCATGAACCTTGCAAAGTCATAACACATAATATAACTTCATAAAACATATTATCATATTGCTAATATAACCTAATATTTGAATAGTCAAACAACTTATATCACCTGAGTGAATCGGAGATTGATTTGGCCATGCCCCCGCCCCCTAAAAATGTCACAGGACAGACGACGAACAATAAACATAATTAAAAATAACCACTCCCTCCCACCCACAAAAACAAAGACAAAGACAAAAACAAACAGAAAACTTGGAAAGAAATCTTTGCTATCGATAGCTGATATCGCTGGATATCGGATATATGTGATATCCAGAATTCCGGCCTGCATGTATTATGCAATCATTCTCCATGTGACTTTGACTACATACAAAGTAGGTGAAGCATGAAGCTGACAATGGATAAAGATTTCTTTAACAGCAGTCATGATTGCCCGACTCCTGGGGCCAAGTGAACGCTAACAATGGGTTCACGTTTTATAGAAGACGGCAAAACCATGTTTGATGCATTCTCGATCTGACTAGTGGACGAGGGAGAAGCCAGTGGACGGGTGAGCCGTTCTTGCACCAAGCGGGGTAGTATGCACCTGACACAAAGCAGTCCATTGCAGCTGGGAATATCTAAGACGGCGTTTAAGTCCACACATTCGAAAGCTCACTAATAACAGAGTCGCTTGTATCCATCATATTTTAACAAGCAGACATTTTCGGATCAACATGGTTTCAGCATTTTCCTTTCTTCTCGCGATTATCATGGTCATCATCACCATCGGTGATGTATCCTCTGCCACTACCAATGACAACGGTGACGACCAGGAACCACTGCTGCTTCTCGTCGTATTCGACGGATTCCGGTACGATTACCTCGAGAAGACTGCTACGCCGAATTTCGATCGCCTGGTCAGCATGGGGGCCAAGCCGGCGGGAATGACTCCGGCCTTTACCACCAAAACATTCCCAGGTCACCACATTATTGCTACCGGGCTTTATCAAGAAAGCCATGGAATTATTGGTTAGTATGATTACTTAATTACTTACTTATCAAAAGGCGACCACTGTAAGAGTATTTTTTTTTCTTTCTTTTGAACTACTTATAGACTAAGCTTTGACCATGTTGACCAAACCGCTGGGTCAATGTTTTAATTATCTGCATAATCTCTAACTGGAGTTAATCATTAAGAGCTCCAACTCACGCATTTGTACATGCATGGTAACCCTTTACTACGAATTCTTAATCAGTTTAATAATGTGAAGACTAACAGTGCAACGTTAACGAGGGAACCCCTTACGTGCGTATTATTTGGTTGCCAGCAAGGTACTTGAAACACACCGTGCATCATTGAAGATAGCCTCGAATCGAGGCGATGTGCTGCTCTTTTGATCCCCTTTTCGATCCTCGAAACCCGCGGAATGTAGCCTCTATACGCACCCGTCAACGTTAATTGTTGTTTTCTTATGTTACTTTGAAACCTTTCGTCAATTTCTACGAAAATCTTTCATGAATAATTCAGTTCCTTGTAGAGAAAATGAACCAATCGATAGCTTATGTGACGTGGCGTGAAGAGACCGCTCAATATTATTGATTCCAAACATGGGTAAAGTAAAAATTTGTTATCGCAAATGGGACATAATTTCCACATATATAAGAAAAGTATGACTGTTGACCATTTTCTTTCAAGGACCTAATGTGCCAAGTGCGGTGGGCCAACCGGCCACTTCTATGGCAAGACCGGCTCAGTCTGTGTTCGGTGAGGGAAGGCCAGGGGTCTCGCCTGCTCAGCAGGCGGCCCCGAGGCCCTCTTCACCGGGGGGAGATAGAGCAAAGGCTCTTTGGGGTGCGGATTACTATTTTTGCATTGGGGGATGTCCATAGGGAGCCGATGGGATTTTCCCGTTGGGATAATTGTGTGTTACCGCCTGGGGTTGTAGGGTCTAGTACACCGGTCAACCCGCCCCCAGGATCCGAGTCACCAATAGGACATCCACAAGAGCAACCCCCACATTTCACCCAGCCCATGTTTCAAAGAACCCCTCAACGTCCTAATCCTTATCGTTGCCCTGCTCAGTCTCAACCATATGTTCCTTCCCAACCGCAATTGGTCCCCCCAACTCACCCACCGTCTGTTTCCCCAGTACAAGTACAGGCCCCACAACCTGTCCCACAAAATATCCTCCCACAACAACCTCAACCTGTTCCACCTATAACGCAGGCGCAATTCAACGATTGATGTTTAGAATGTTTCAATCTTTTTCAGTCGGGGGATTTGGGCAGCAATATCCTGTTGCCAATCCCCAATATGGATATCCTGCTGCCGCTGGTGGATTTTATCCACCATTGTCTGGCAGCAGTGCTAATCAACAACACAATTGGAATCCTCTGGCCCCTCAACCTCCACAAGGACCAGTTGATTTGAGAAGTAGGGTTCACACCCCCTTCAATCAAACAACTGGACCTCGACTGGACGGACAAGGTGCCAGAAGGACGCAATCAATTGCGCAAGCAGTTGCACTGCCAACAGATAGCGACAGCTACCTAGATCTTCCAGATCGGACACAGCCACCACGTGTAACCAGACTTACACCAGCTGTAGATCCACGTAGCTGTGGTGAGGGTCGGGCTTATACTTCAAGACCACCCCCTTTGCCAAAATCTATTTCGTATGATGGCAGAGGGAGTTGGTCAGCTTTCTACTCAAAATTCCAGCTGTATGTCGAGAAGCATAGCCTCCCTGAATCTGAAAAGAAATACCAACTATGTCTTGCTCTGGAGGCTGAGGCGAGTAAGTTCATGGCCCTTATCCGAAAGGGCAGTCCTGACATCTCCTTTGGTGACATGGTCAGCAAAATGGAGAAGCGGTTTGCCCGGCAGGATGAGCCGGAGGTTACTCGTATGCAGTTTCAGTCTGCCTATCAGCGCCCAGATGAGGACCTTGTACATTGGGCCGATCGTCTTATGACTCTGGCGGGTCAAGCTTTTCTCGGCCTCCCAGACAAATTTGTCCAGGAGTTGATCGTGGCAAGATTCTGCCAGGGTGCGCAGGACAGAGAGGCCGGTCATCACGTCCTGACTTCTAGACCAAACAACTTAGACGATGCCATGACCAAATTTAATTGGTTTAAATACACTCAAAAAACAATGTACTCACATGGCTCGCGCACTCGAAAAGATGTAAGACAGCTGTCTGTGAAGGAAGCAGAACCCGATATCACAATTCATAAGGTTTCTGCCCCACAAACAACTGCCGGCAAACCAAGCCAAGAGGCTAGGATTGCTGCATTGGAAGCCCAGAATTTGTCTTTGTCTTCCAGGATGGATTCCATAATGACTGCTATTATGGAGTTATCTCGAGAGACAAAGACTTATTTCAGAAATCATGATGCTCCACGTAGGACACCAGATCGGGCTCAGCCGAGATATAACTCTGGCCGAGCCCCCACACCACCTGATAGACAGAATTATGTTTCAGGCCGTTCCCAGAATACACCGGATAGGCCTCAATATAATTCTAACCGAACACCGGATAGACCTGTTGCCCCAAGGAAATCCTCCTCCACGCCTGATCGATCGAGGCAGTTTACTGGTTGTTATAATTGTGGAGAGGATGGCCATTTCAGCAGGGTCTGTCCGGTACCTAGAAGGTTCAATAATCAGTCAATAAGGGTAGTAACATTCGAGGGGGAGGGAAATGGTCAGGGATCGGAGGAGGTGGGGAGTCCCCGGTCCGATCAGGAGTCCCCACTCCCACCATCACCATTCCAGTGATCAACTCTCCTGAGAAAAACTCACTTTACGATGACCTACCTAGCGACGACTTGCCGGACAGAGATTCGCCTTCCCTAATCTTGCCTGGCCATTTGCCGGATGGTGGTTCGCTTTGTGTTCTCCCGCCTGTCGATTCTTTATCCAGCGGTGATTTGCCATGCGATAACCTGCTTGATGATGATTTGCCTGGTGGTGGCCAGTTTTGCGATTCCCTATCTGCTAATACTTTGCCTGATAGTGATCGGATTGGCGATGATCTGCCTTGTGACAACTCGCCTGGTGGTAACTCGTTTTGTGGGAAGTTGTCTGACAATAAATTAAGCAACCCCAACTGCCACGAACATAACTTATATGATATTGACCTTGATAAACAATGGCCAATAATGCGTGTGCATATTTTTTGGCCGCTGGTGAAAGGTCCGGAATTCTCAATGTGGACAGAGAGCCGATGGACCAACCCTCCTTGGCCTCCGGATAAAGAAATTGTAATTTCTAGAATAACATCCAAGTCCACTTTGAGTATTAATCTGACAGTTGGCGTTGAATCAGTTATAGCCATTTTAGATACAGCAGCCGCTGTCACCATTATTTCTGACCGGGTATTCCATCGACTTCAGCCCCAACCCTTAATACATAAACATGTAATTCTTAAAGGGGCTGGTCGGGATATGACCATGGACGGAATTATAGTAGGGCCAATAGACATTAAACTAGGGTCTCAGACATTAAGTGAAAATGTCTATGTGGCACCAATCGCAGATGAAATGTTGTTTGGCGTTGATTTATTACAGAAGCATGGTGCCATTATCAACATTCCAGCTGCTACTTTAACTTTGAATCGAGAGGATCTGCCTATCATTCAAAATGAAGATTCTGGAAACGCGGTGATGGTACGTGTAAGAAAGGGTATGCAAATTCCTCCAAGTTCGGTGCGGAGAGTCAAGTGCTCACTTGCTTTTGGCTCTGGCCCATTCTTGATGGAGCCTTCACCATCATTGCCAATATTTATTCTTGTTCCCAGAAGTTTTCATGATACAAACGACAAGGCGGAGATTCTTGTGATGAATTGTTCAAATGTCAACAATTACATCTTTTCGAAAAATGACATCATTGGAAAAGCCTACGAAGCCTCGGTGTTGGATCCTAGCACAGTGCTGGAATCTAACACAGACTCTTCGGATGATGTCCCGGTCAGGAATATTGGCACTACCAATGTTCCTGACACGGACATTCCACCACACCTATTGGATCTCTGGAGCCGCTCAGTAAAAGGGCTGGCCTCGGAGGAACGTAGGGAATTTAAGAGGCTTCTCCTAGAATATGAGTGCGTTTTTGCGAAGGATGAATTCGATCTGGGTAACTTTACTGAAATCACACACAGTATTGATACTGGAGACGCGAGGCCGATAAAGCAGAAGATGAGACGGACACCCCTTAATTTTGTTAAGGAGGAGGGTTTGCACCTCGATAGAATGCTTAAAGCCAAGGTGATCCGACCATCCATGTCTGAATGGGCGTCGCCTCCAGTGTTAGTACGGAAAAAGGATGGCGGGGTCCGTTGGTGCATTGATTATCGAAAGTTAAACAATGTCACCAAGAAGGATGTCTATCCTTTACCATGTATCGAGGAATGTCTGGATACCTTGGCTGGCAGTGGGTGGTTTTCAAAGCTTGATGCTAATGCCGCCTACTGGCAGATCAGGGTGACAGAATCAGATCGAGAGAAAACGGCCTTTATTACTAAATATGGGTTGTTTGAATTTGCACGCATGGGATTTGGCCTGTGTAATGCACCGGCCACATTCCAGCGTGTGATGAATCTAGTCCTGAGAGGTCTCATATGGGACATAGCACTTGCATTTTTAGATGATGTTTTGGTATTGGGTAAAACCTTTCCAGATCACATTGGAAATTTAAGGGCTGTCTTGAGACGTTTCAAGGACTACAAAATTAAACTAAAACCCAAAAAGTGTGCCCTGTTCCAGGAAAAGGTAGATTTTTTGGGTAGAGATGTGGATGCAAAGGGATTGCATCTTTCGGAAGATAATATCCGAAAGGTAGTGGAATGGCCGACTCCTACTTCAACTAAAGAAGTAGAACAGTTTCTAGGACTTGCCAATTACCATAGGGTATTTCTGAAGAACTATGCACAAAAAGCTGGACCGTTATATGAGCTTACAGGTAAAAATGCATTTCGCTGGACGGAAGCGCATCAGCTTGCCTTTGAACAAATTAAAGCTCTTTTAACTTCCGCTCCTGTGCTTGCGTTTCCCAATGCATCTGATCCGTTCATCCTAGATACTGATGCATCCGGCACTGCGATTGGGGCCGAACTACTGCAGGTTCAAGGCGGCGAGGAGAAAGTTATCGCGTATGGTAGCTTATCTCTTTCTCCTCAGCAGCGAAACTATTGCGTAACACGTCGTGAACTCCTAGCGCTTGTGGTGTTTTGCAGGCAGTATCGTCATTACCTTTTGGGTAAACAATTTACGGTTAGAACGGATCATGGTAGTCTCAGATGGCTCCTCAATTTCAGAACACCGACTGGCCAATTAGCTCGTTGGCTAGAAGAATTGGGGCAGTATGACATGCAAATTGTGCATCGGCCGGGTAGACGCCATTCTAATGCAGATTCTCTTTCTCGCATTCCGGTTACTGAACCGGTATGCGACGGTTATGATCTGGGTGTGCGTCTGCAGGACCTTCCATGTGGCGGATGTTCATATTGCTCCAAGAAACACAAAGAATGGGCACAATTTGTTGACTATGTAGATGATGTGATGCCCCTAAATCAACAGGTTTCTAGTGTAGCAGTTGAGAGTTTCCCTGTTACTCATACGGAAATATCTTTCAACTCTACCAGTTCATTTGAAATCCGGAATATATCTGTTAGCGATCCCGTGGGGGATGGGGACGGCCCGCCTTCTAATAATTTAGTTAAGAAAGAGCAGGAAAAAGATCAAGTCCTCGCACCCCTTCGAAAATGGCTAACAGATAAAGAGCAGCTTGATGAAGAGACCCTATTCCTTTCCTCACCCGAGGGTAAGTTTTTGTGGATGAATAGGGACCTCTTCTTCCTAAGGGAAGGAGTGATGTGGAGGAGAAAGGATGAAGGTGATGTCTTAGTGATTCCTGAATCACTGAGACATAGCGTCATCCGATTAAATCACGATCCTCCTTCAGCTGGCCATGCTGGTATCAATCGTACTAGGGCTAAATTAAAGTCAAAGTACTATTGGTATGGCATGTCAGAAGATATTAGAGTCTATATAGCTAAGTGCGCTACTTGTAACCAGAACAAGAAGGCAACGCGCCATGGGAGGCATCCTTTGAAATGCTATCATGCTAGTATGCCCATGGAGCGTGTCCATCTTGATTTTATGGGTCCATTGCCCAAGACCACACAGGGTAATGAAAACATTCTGGTTATGGTAGATCAATTTACGAAATGGGTGGAGTGTGTACCCCTACCTTCCCAAACGGCGGAAATTACGGCTCACGCTGCAGTGAACAGTTTTTTCTGCAGATTTGGATACCCATTTCAAATATTCACGGATCAAGGCAGGAATTTCGAGAGTGTTCTTTTCAAGGAATTATGTCATGCCCTTGATATACACAAATCGAAAACCACTGCTTTCCGTCCACAAGCAAACTCTCAAGTCGAAAGAATGAATAGAACTTTGATGGATGCAGTAAGATGCTACGTTTCAAAATCTCAGAGAGATTGGGACAGGCATCTTCAGCAAATCACTGGTGCTATTCGTTCTTCGGTTAATCGTACCACTGGATTTACCCCTAACAAGTTAATGCTGGGTCGGGAGGTAAATCTACCAACTGATCTCGTATTTTCCGTTCCCCAGCTTGCGCATGAACAGACTAAGGAAGAGTATGTTGCTGAATTGGTCTGCGCTATGCGCAAGGCCCACATTTCTGCTAGGGCGGCAATCAAATCTGCGCAACGGAAAATGAAACGAGATTATGATGTAAGGCAATATACCAGAGAATTTAAGGTGAATGACCGTGTCTATATTTTAGTTACGGCCGGTTCCAAAGGGAAATCACGTAAGTTGAGCCCCTCTTGGAAGGGGCCGGCGGTCATTGTAGATAAACTATCGCCTTATCTTTATAGAGTAGCCTTCAAGAAGACCATAACCACGTATAACCATGACCGTTTGAAGAAATGCACAGATCAGACGGAGGCTGTTATTGGAATTCCCGCTAACGGTGAACTTTATTGTTTTTGCCGGAGGCCTGATGATGGCCTTCTGATGATTTGTTGTGATAAGTGTGACAAATGGTATCATGGTGCATGCGTTGGAATTTCTGGGTCAGAAGAACTCGATGAAATGAGATGGTTATGTCCTCTCTGTAATGTGGGTAGATAGAAATATTGATGGATTATTTTTTGTCTCCTCTTACAGACGGACAGGAACGAACCAGCACCTCCAGGAGAGGAGCCTGTGCCGAGTGGCACACCGGCACCAGAACCAGAATCAATACCAATGCAAATTGAGGTAAAGTTGGCTTCCGAGAGGGTGGGTCCCGAGGCCCCACCAACGGCTCGAACCGAGGCAGCGCCTCCGCCTCCCGTTTATATAGAGGCGGATGTTCGGTCCCGGGCTCGAGCGGGGGTGGAGGCCGAGGGAGCAGCCCTCTCTGAGGCCGCAAAGACCAAAAAACAGAAAGCTAACAAAAAAAGAAGGGAGCGCGAGAAGCGGGCCAAAAGGGAGAAAAAAGCCCTAGCTGTTGCTTCTGGCCCGCTTCCTGGGTTCCTCACTGGACCTTCCACCTCCGGAGGCATTCCCACTGGCGTTGGTCGGAGCAAGGGACTCATGTCCCTGCTTAGATCACCTCCGGTGGGGAGAGCCGCCGGAGGGGGAGGGTTCCCAACAAACCTGAGAGATAAAGGACACTCTTCCTCCGTGAGCATCTCCACTAGCATGGGAAGGGGAAGGGGACTTATATTATGGCATAACCCAACCCAAGTGGGGAGTGCCAGCGGAGGAGGAGGGGTTCCAAGAATAAATACGGAAGAATCTCTACGGCTCACCGCAATTGACTCACACTTTCACCCCGACAGAATAGAAAAGAAACTCAGGGAGTCAAAACTTGTTGGGGGGCCTGTGGTTCCCGTCGAGGTGATCGGGGGGGTTCAAAATTATTGCGACCCCATGAAATATGCCTCCCCCGATTTTCTCGACGGGATCCTCAAGGATCTCCCGGAGGGGTTTGCGGTGGCCGTAGGGATTCACCCCAAACACGCGGTGGGCCTGAAAGAACATCATTTTCAGGCCCTGAAGATGGCTCTGGCCGATCCGAGGATTAGGGCTATCTCGGAGGTGGGGTTGGACTGGTCCGTGGACCAGTCCGAGTGGGAGGCACAGGAGAAACTCTTTGAGCGTATCCTGGAGCTTTCCACTGGACGAGTCCTCGTCCTCCATCTCCGGTGAATCAACGTATCCATGTACATTGTTTCACAGGATCGCCGGACATTGTCGACGGATGGACGTCGACCTTTAGCCACGTGTATTTCGGGCTAACTGGTATCATTTCACAGTATCGTGGATCGAGTGCCCATCTCAAGAAGATGGGCATTCGGTCCATACCAACAACCCGCCTTCTGCTGGAGACGGATGCCCCTCACCTGCCCGTCAGACCACGCAACCAGTGGCATACTCAAGCCTTTGTTGGCGACGTCGGGCAGGCGGTGGCATCGATTCGTGGGGTCACCCTCGAATCGGTTCTCCAGCAGACGGCGGACAACGCGAAGGAGCTGTACTGTTTGAGGTAAGTATAGGCTCAAAGTTGTGACAGTTCCTTCCCAGATTGTTTCTTTGTTTTGTTTTGTTCTAATTATAATTGTTTCATTTGCTTTGTTTTGTTCTAATTATAATTATTTCATTTGCTTTGTTTTGTTTTTGAATACAAAAAAGATTCAAAAGGAAAGAAAAAGAAAAAGAAGATTCAAAAGAAAAAAAAAAGAATCAGAAGAAAAAGAAAAAGAATCAAAAGAAAAAAAAAAGAAAAGAAAACAGAATCAAAAGAAAAGAAGAAAAAAAAAAGATTCAAAAGAAAAGAAAAAGAAAAAGAAGATTCAAAAGAAAAAAAAAAAAGAATCAGAAGAAAAAGAAAAAGATTAAAAAGAAAAGAAAAGAATCAAAAGAAAAAAAAACAGGTTGACGAGGGAGTATATGGAGAAAAGCGCACATACGTGCGCGATGCGCACGGCAGGAAGTTTGGACCGCCACGCACGACGAGCACAACATTAACACACCATTTTCATTCCGTTTGCTGATCTCGAGACGACAACACACATTCTTTTCTGACTGCTGATTCCGAGACGTCAACTACACAACACTACTACATCCATCACGCACTGCACTTTATTTGACACACCTCGTTTTCTACACACGCACAGCACCGATTTATTTGAGTGAAGGACTCGTCTTAGTCATCGTAAATGGTAAGAATATTTTCTACCTTCTTTCTGGGTATGTGCGGATGATCGTGTGTGATATTCTATTTAAATGTGTAATAATTAATATAAGCTAATAATAAGCGTGCAAGAAGAGTAATTTTACAATAATGTCAACAGACATCTATTTGTGAGTTGTTATCAAGAGAAAAGAAAAGTATACATAATTTCAGCTTTATCCCGCTATCTGCCCTTTTTGGTCCCCACTGAATAATGAAAGAGCTCAATCTTTTCCGTTACGGTTCCTTTAATTTGATTGCTTATAAACCAAGGTGAGGTTTTATGGAAACATCAGTGGGAGATCAGGGCTACTTTTGTAGTCATACTTTCAGAAGTAAAGGAGTCGCAATATTATTCAAACCATCTTTGGTGAAGATAAATTCTGATTTTAATGATGATAATGGAAGATTTATTATTCTAAAGATGGTTATTGATGACACGGAATATACTCTGATAAATGCATATGGGCCTAATGAAGATAATCCAGAATTTTATGTGAATGTTTTTGGAAATTTGGAAGAAATAAGTAATTCAAATATAATTATGGCTGGGGATTTTAATATTGCAGTTGCATCATAGCAATGGGTGCAAAATCTATGTTTAATTTGTATGTTGATGAGTTTAATTTAATTGATATTTGGAGGAAAGATCATAAGGGTATTTTAGGTTTCACAAGACAACAGCAAAATCCTCCTGTTTTTTCAAGATTGGATTACATATTCGTTTCAAGTGAATTAATTGGCCAAGTAAAACATTCTGAAATTAGTTCTGGGATATGTTCAGACCACTCACTGGTCTCAATTAAGATTTCTTCTGGTTGTCCTAACCGGGGGAAAGGGTACTGGAAATTTAATTGTTTTTATTTAAAGGAGAATGAAGGTCAAAACATTGTAATCAAGCGTTTACAAACTAAAATTGTACTTGTTTGAATGATCCAAACATGTCACAAATCTGATGTACCATATTTGAGTAAATTCAATCTTAAAACATGGACTTGCGACGATCTGGCACGGACATGGGCGCCGCCATGTTATGCGGAAAGTGACGAAATTGCGCTATAGTGTGTGATTGGATGTTACCATTCATAGCTATCATTCAAAATGATGTCTCTACAAAACGTGTACAAAATATAATTTAAAGCAGATCTGTATCTAAAAATATTGAAAAAATATAATTTACGTATTTAAAATGAAATAAAAATAGTGATAACAACAATACAATTAATTTTACACTGATCTTTAGATTATCAAATAGACCTGTTTCTTAATGTTTCAAATGTCACTATGTGTTCCCGAAGGGCTTTGGGGATCCGAACCAAACCGAATAAACGCTCTAAAAAGGCGGGTTTCGACTTAGGCTCTTGTTGAGCCAATCAGAAGGAAGCCTATCCCACCGGCCTCTCAAGCTGAGATGTTCGGTGTGAGGCGGGCTTTGCCCAGACTCAGGGTTGGTCCCTTGTACCAGGCACCACATCCCCTGCTTTTGTCCCTTTGTTGGGGTCGGACATTGAGGCTAATTAACCTTTCATGGTTTATTTGATTTGATTTGATTTGATTTGATTTGATTTATTTACCACCAACAATATTTAATTACAATACATTTTTTTTACATACAATGATATTTACATATAAATGAAGAAAAGCATTGGTTGGTAAAAGGGGCCAGATAATAGCACATGTGCCAGTCGAGCCTGACCCACAATTATTCTTCTTTGTCTGTGACGGGATCACATGCGCCTCCTATTCTCGCAGCCTAGGGGCTCCGTCGGGTGAGGAGTCTTATGGTGGTCCATGGGTGAATCCGACTGTTTCGCCCTTTGTTCGTGATCCTTTGTCACGAACAATTCAGGCGGGACCAGATTTAGAGGCGGCCTCTCAGGCTTCGGTTTCCGAATCGCTGGGGCAGGCAGAGCCTCGGTCGCTCTCCCTTTGTGGGGTGGAAGCGATTGTTTTGTTCTGATTTTTCCCTGACTTGCAGTCAGCCCGCGCGCAGGGTTCGAGTTCGCTTGGGTTCAGGCAGCGGGTTTCCTCCGAGGGTGTTTCTCTTGCGGAGGATTTCAAGCTGGAGTATGGACGCATTGAAGCGGCGCTTCTTTTTAAGCGTCAAGTTTGGTTTGCAGTGGTCAGTTTTCCACTGTAGCTGCCTCGGTCATGTACCGTCGCAGAGTCTTGGTCGCGCTCACCCGAAGTCGACCGATTGGTCTCAGCTTGGGACTCTTCCCCATATCAGTGGCCCGGAGTTTTTGGCAGTTCTGTTAGTTCTGCTTCGTTTCAGAAGTCGACTTCTCAGTCGTTCAGTCTGATCCTCACGGACAATGTCACCGTGACGGCTTATTTCAATCGGCAGGGAGGCACTAAGTCTTGTTCTACTATCCTGAGCGCCCTAGCAGCACAGCTGTGGAGGTGGTGTCGCATGGCGATCACACCCGTGGCCTTTTTCATCCCCGGTCAGGAAAACCTCATTGCGGATTTTCTGTCTCGGGGCGGGTGTCTTCCATCAGAATGGATGCTCCATCCAGAGGTCTTTTTCCGCATTCGCAGTTGCCTGGGTCCACTGGAAGTGGATCTTTTTGCGTCGGTTCTAAACCACCAAGTTCCGAAATACTGCTCCCGTGCGCGCAATCGGGGAGCTTGGGCTCTCAATGCTTTCTCTCTCAGTTGGGAGAATCTTCGAGGGTTTGCCTTTCCTCCCTTCCAGCTGATTCCGCGAGTCTTGCGGAAGATCAGGGAAGATCGGGCTCGGGTGCTTGTGTTAGCTCCCTTTTTGGCCCAGGAGGAGTTGGCAGCGGGTTTCCTCCGAGGGTGGTTCTCTTGCGGAGGATTTCAAGCTGGAGTATGGACGCATTGAAGCGGCGCTTCTTTTTAAGCGTCAAGTTTGGTTTGCAGTGGTCAGTTTTCCACTGTAGCTGCCTCGGTCATGGACCGTCGCAGAGTCTTGGTCGCGCTCACCCGAAGTCGACGCGGGCCTCTGTCCGCGACTTGGTTGGTAGTTGTCTTTGTTCCTTTCTCCCCGCTTGGGAGGCCATCTCCGGGGACGCTTTTGTTCTCTTTGACGGGCGAGACGGATTCTTCATAGATCTGTCCGCCCCGCTCCCCGGAGGGGCTATAGGAACTCGGTCACCTCACAAGCCCTCGCTTGTTTCTCGTGCCTCATTGGAGATCGAATCTCTGTTGAAAAAGTGAGCTATAGAAGGTAAGAGACTGGCTGTCTTTTTCCTTTTCTCCCACTTTTTGTTATTCCCAAGCGCTCGGGAAAACTTCAGTACATTTTCGGGTGGAGACTCTCGCCTCCATTCTCCCGTTGATCAAGAGGAAGGACTACGCGGTCTTGATAGTTTTCGAAGATGCGTATTTCCACATTTCCATTCATCGCGCTTCGCGCGATCTTCTGGGGTTTTCCTTCCTCTCAGAGACTTATCGCTTTCGCGCTTTTCCCTTCGGGCTGCGCTCAGTCCCTCGGGTTTTTACTCAGGTTGTAGCCGTGCTGGCAGCCTCTCTGAGGCGACAAGGCCTTCGGCTATTTTTGCTACCTGGACGATTGGCTTCTCCTAACGGAGTTACACGATCGTTTGTTAGACGAGACTCGTTTGCTCGTCTGTCTTTCTCAAGGCTTAGGTTTCCTATTTAATTGGGAAAAGTCAGAGTTAGTTCCTACTCGCAGCCCAGTTTTTTTCTGGGGCTGTGTTAGACATAGCTTGGCCCAGTCGGGACAGGATTCTCATCATTGTCTCTGCGGCTCGCAAGCTCTTGCTGGCCAGAAGGGTCAAGGCCAGACAGTGGCTTCAGTTCCTGGGTTTTCTAGCCAGGCTAGTCGATGTTCTGAAGGTCTGCCGGCTCCTCATGAGACCTTTTCAGAGACATCTCCTCAGGTTTCTCAAGCTGGGAAAAGATTCTCTGTTGGTCGGGATTCCAGTACCAATAAGAATCAAGTCTCTTCTCTCTCGTTGGACGAACGAGGAGTTTATCGCGCGAGGCAAGCCCTTCGGTACCCCTCTTCCGTCGATCTCGTTTTCGGTGGACGCCTCTCGGTTGGGGTGGGGAGGACATTGCAATGACAGCACGGTCGCGGGGGATTGGTCTCAGCTTGGGACTCTTCCCCATATCAGTGGCCCGGAGTTTATGGCAGTTCTGTTAGTTCTGCTTCGTTTCAGAAGTCGACTTCTCAGTCGTTCAGTCTGATCCTCACGGACAATGTCACCGTGGCGGCTTATTTCAATCGGCAGGGAGGCACTTGTTCTGCTATCCTGAGCGCCCTAGCAGCACAGCTGTGGAGGTGGTGTCGCATGGCGATCACACCCGTGGCCTTTTTCATCCCCGGTCAGGAAAACCTCATTGCGGATTTTCTGTCTCGGGGCGGGTGTCTTCCATCAGAATGGATGCTCCATCCAGAGGTCTTTTTCCGCATTCGCAGTTGCCTGGGTCCACTGGAAGTGGATCTTTTTGCGTCGGTTCTAAACCACCAAGTTCCGAAATACTGCTCCCGTGCGCGCAATCGGGGAGCTTGGGCTCTCAATGCTTTCTCTCTCAGTTGGGAGAATCTTCGAGGGTTTGCCTTTCCTCCCTTCCAGCTGATTCCGCGAGTCTTGCGGAAGATCAGGGAAGATCGGGCTCGGGTGCTTGTGTTAGCTCCCTTTTTGGCCCAGGAGGAGTTGGTTTCCGGAGCTAATGAGCCTTCTGGTGGTTCAACCGTTCCTTCTTCCGTTAAGAGCGGATCTGGTGTTGCAGCCCCTCTCGGGGATTCTTCACCACGATCCAGAGTCCCTTCTTTTGACTGCTTGGCCCCTGTCGGGGAATCTGCAAGACAGTCGGGTCTCTCTGATAGTGCCGCGGATTTCTTAATGTCCACTCGTAGAGTTCTACTAGGGGAATTTTATAATTCCCGTCTTTCGGTCTTTTTCCTCTGGTGTAAAGAGCGAAATCAAACCCCGTCTAAGGCTCCTATTGGTTCACTTTCGGATTATCTAATCTCGCTATTTGACAAAGGGAGATCCATCTCTACTATCCGAGGCTACCGATCGGCGATCGGGGCCATTCCTTCAGGCTTCTCAGATGGTTCGGGGATTTCCAATTCCCCGCTATTGAGTGGTTTGATTCGGTCGTTCTTCTGAAACGTCCTCCTTGTTCTAGGTTAGTATCGTCTTGGAGTCTGCCTAAGGTCCTGGAGGCCTTGGCGAAACCTCCTTTGAACCGTTAGGTGAAGCTCCGCTTCATCATCTTACGGTTAAGACGCTCTTTTTGGTAGCTATTGCCTCTGGGCAGAGGCGCAGTACTCTTCATGCTCTCTGTCTTGCTCCTGGTCATGTTCGCTGGGAGAGAAAAGGTGTTAGATTGATTCCTAAAGGCTTCTTTTATGGCCAAGAATCAAACGGCTGCCTCTGGCCCTGTGGAGATTTTTCTTTGTCCGCTTTCTGGATTTTCGTCAGTGCGCGAGGACAAAGTTTGGTGTCCTGTTAGGGCTCTCAAATGGTATATTGATAAGGCTAAGTCTTATCGTAAGGATGATCAGTTGTTCCTGATCACTAGAGGGCCTTTTTCTCTTGCTTCTCTTGATTCCATTTCTAGATGGATTGTCGAGGCTATTAGGGCCGCTGGCGCAGAGGCTCTTTTATCTGACAGTAAGCCTTGTGCTCATGACACGTGTAGTGTCAGCACTTCCTGGGCTCTGTTTCAAGGTGTGGCGCTAGATGATATTTTGAAGGCTGCGCTGGTCTGGCATAATAGGTAGGTATATATGATTTATTGCAGTAAATTTGTAAAATCAGCACTGATTTTCTTATTTACTATATAAATCTATATACCTACCTATGACCCTCCCTCCTTCCCCTCACCTTGCAAGCAACATGGTTCTTCTTGGGGTTGCTCGCAAAAGAGGAAGATGGCCGTGGCGTGTTGACGCGCGTGAGTGGCGAAGGGGACAATAGGATTACGGGGGGTGCGCACAATATTGTGACTCATTTGTGTTAAATTCTCGAAGGGGTCCCGTAGTCAAGACTACTGGCATAATAGATAGGTATATAGATTTATATAGTAAATAAGAAAATCAGTGCTGATTTTACAAATTCATCCTCGTAACTTGTAAAATTTTCCATATAATTATTTTACGGACAACATAGTTTCTCCAAATAAAATTAATCTCTGATTATAGCAAAAGTCCAATAATACAATAAATTGCATTGATGGCTATATTCATATACAGTTAACAACAAAATTATTCATACCCCTTGGAAAATCCGAGTTTTTTGCATTTTTCCTAAAAATGAATGGTTAAATGAAGTTACTTGCACATCACTTGAATACATTTAGTTATCATCTGCAAATGAATGCCGTTTCCGGTTTCACCTCATTTGCATAACAATAGAAAAGGTGAGTTATCCAAACTGGGCGATGTTCAAAATTATTCATACCCTTGGTGATTTATTGACTTTGTCAATCAATATGAATCCGATCCATGTGATTAATGCTTGTAATTCACTTTATTTTAATACACCGTCACAAGGCTTCCGGAGGGGTCTCTGCTGGGATATCAGGCCAGTACCTGTTCTCCAATGGCTCAATCTCCTTGAGGATGTGTCCACACATGCCTTCACCTGACCTTCAGGGAGTTCATTAGATTTCGTGTCCTACAGGTGATGCAGTTATCGACTTCATGATGACAGGACTATGATATTGAAATTTTCGGTCATTTATTCCATACATTTTAATAAAAATTCTGTATCTACTTATGAAGCAAAGCACCATTCCTGAAGAGCCCTTCCCTTTTGCACTGCCTGTGGGAGGGTTCACGTTTATTCTTTGGCCCCATTCTTAATCAGAGTGCTCAGGAAGGCCATGTTGGTGATATTAAAGTCATTGCATGACTCTAACGTCAAGTCACCATGAATAACAGTATGTAACCTTTGAGTACCATACACATCCCACATTGACTGTTACTGTATATCAATCTTCATATGGTATATTCTTTGTATCTTTGGTATGAAAGCTACAATCCTTGATATCAAAATGAATGTAAACCAAATTTATACCATATGCCCCCCATGTTACCAGCTGCAGTGCACAAAATGCTACCACTTTGACAGTGCACTGGAACATAAAGATCAGTATTTTAAGCTTCACTAGAGTACCCACTTGCAGGTGTCCATATCAAAAATGTGTCAGTGTAACTGAATAAACTGATAAAATTGGCACCATCCAACCTTTAGACAACTACCATGGCCTCCCTAAACATTCTTAATAATAATGGAACAAAAGTATCAGGAAATACCTTCCCTTGACAGTGCTACAGTGAATGCCTCTAGGGAAGTCTCTCCAGGAAGAGTGCTTTGTTTCAACTTAGAAATACAGAATTGTCATTAAAATGTAAGGAATATTAACGACAATATCAATATCATAGTCCTATCCTCATGACGTCTAAAACTACACCACCTGCAAACACAAAATCTGCTTTAAATCCATCGAATCCCCTGAAGACCAGGTGATGGCATGTGTGGACAACTTCCTCAAGGAGATTGGGCCATTGGAGACCAGGTATTGGCCTGATATCTCAGTAGAGACCTCCAGAAGCATTGTGACAGTGTGAAGAAAGTGTTACGAGCATTAATCACAAGGACTGGATTCATACTGATTGACAAAGTCAAATAGATCACCAAGGGTATGAATAATTTTGAACATGACCCAGTTTGGATAATTCACCTTTTCTATTGTTATGCAAATGAGGCGAAACCAGAAACAGCATTCATTTGCAGATGATAACTAAATGTATTCAAGTGATGTGCAATTAAATTCAGTTAACCATTCATTTTTAGGAAAAAAGCAAAAAACTAGAATTTTTCAAGGGGTATGAATAATTTTGTTGTTAACTGTATATATAGTTCTAAAAGATTAGTTTTAAAGTGAAATTCACTCTTGTTATGTTGTAAAGGGTCCAGATTCCACAGCCACCGCCGACATTATCGCTTTCTGTGATGAAACCCTCGGCTATCTCCTGGAAAAGCTGACCGAAGCCGATCTGCTGAATGACATCAACATTGTTGTGACCAGTGATCACGGCATGACATCCGTATCTCCAAACCAGACCGTGTTCCTCGACGACTACATTGACGGGGATCTGTACTTCTACACCAACAATGACCCAGTATTCGGCTTATGGCCATATGAGGTTTGTAGACGCATCGATCTTAGAATGGTTAAAGATGGTTCTTGAAGCACATGAAGGAACAGGTTACTTTTTATAAAAAGTGAGATAAGCTTGTATCATCAGTACTAAGAGAAATGGACATTTATTACAAGAAAAGTATTAAATCATTGACATTGCAAAAAGAAGAGGGCCCAAAATTCAACCCTGAGGTACACCACTAGATATTCCGCTTTCTCTAACAAACTCAACAAAAGTTGTGTATGAAATATCTAATCCACCATGTAATAAATGTGTAAGCTATAATGTTTATGTTATATTCTTCATGACCATATTCAGAAAACGACACGCAAGTCCTGTACAACGCTGTAAAAGACACACCCTAGTATGGACGTATACCTAAAAGCGGACATTCCTGCAGAATATCATTATCGGGACAACCGGAGGACTAGCCCCATTCTTGTTGTCATGCAAGAAGGATGGCACGTGTGGACCAACAGTTCTATCGACGGAAAATGGCAAAGTAATTTCATAGTTCTTTTTTTTTTTAATTTACATTTTTTTTTGGCCTGAACAATAAATCGCATACTAGGCTCTTTTAGAATTTTGAGTTAAAAGAGTTTTGATCATAAAATGTTATGACAATCTATTGCATCAAAGTATATCAGTTTACATATTCCGTATGAGAATCTTTTTTTTTCTTAAACCCTATTCGTTAGTACAATTGATAAGGGTTGGGTTGATTCAGTTGTATTTTGCTGTTGCTGTTATTTCTAATCGATAAATGGAATTTCAGAATCATATAAAAATTATCTCATAAGGAATCAAAATTGTCATGTGATCATTTTCTTATCTTTTTGCCCGTCTATGCACTTCTGTCTTATCCATCGTTTATTCATGAGTATTCGTCAGCATTTCAATTTGTTTGCTATCAATGACTATCTCTACAATACACAGGATACAAAGGGAATCATGGCTTCCTGAATACCCTTGATAACATGCGTTCTATCTTTATCGCCTCTGGCCCCGCCTTCAAATCAAACTACGCGTCCGATGATTTGCTGGATGCCGTTGATGTGTACAATTTGATGTGTCACGTGCTGTCACTAAATCCCGCCCCCAATAATGGAACATTCAGTCACGTGGAGCCCATACTGGCCAATGGGGAGACGACTGAGATGACGGCAGATAGTTCAGCCGGTTGCAATTCGTACTCAGTGCTCCTGATGTTGTTTGTTTTTACCGTCTTTCAAACGTTCTGTTAATCATTAAATTTCCCATAGTTATTGGGTTATTTCATAGGGTTGGAGCAAAAATTATGAATATTCAAAGATAAACGAAAAGTGAATAAGCCTTCCGACCTAATTGACCCTTGTCAATGTGTGTGATCTTTTGCAATTTGATGCTAAAATAAAACAGGGGGGAAATGTCATGGCTGAAGCAATTGATTTCGACATTCTATTTGATGTTACCAATGTCGATAGGTTTATAATTCCACTAAATGTACAGTTTGATAATTCAACCATTTCATTGTTTACTATTCGAAATCTACACGTACATGTATGTCTTATCTTAAAATTCATAAA
The DNA here is from genome assembly GCA_025617745.1 of Heliocidaris erythrogramma. Classification (NCBI taxonomy): domain Eukaryota; kingdom Metazoa; phylum Echinodermata; class Echinoidea; order Camarodonta; family Echinometridae; genus Heliocidaris; species Heliocidaris erythrogramma. Next base: position 17,655,869 of record CM046859.1, read on the forward strand.
TATTTAGGTAAAAAATAATGATGCAATTCTAATAAATGAATTATAAGCCCGCATCATATGTGAAATATTGTTTAACTTATCGGTACAATGTAAAATTATATCATCAATAAAGACTTAGTATTGCTAAGTGGACACTTTTAAAACTTAAAAAATTGCATCATTAAGGTATTGGTGTGGTTTTTGAAATGGAGAAGTAATAGTTTTATTCATTTGAACTAATTTACAAATAGTCAAGATGTGTTACAAACCACAACAAACAAAAATATAACCTAAACTGAAATCATTGCTAAAATAAATAACCTTGGCGCTCTGTATGTTTAATATTTATGGAGTAGAAGATTTTAGATAATTATGAAGAAATTTATCGATTCGCATTTATTGTTACTCCAATGATTGTTACTCTTTGGAAGTTCCTTAGAAATGCAAACCTTGTTACTGAATTGTAAATATTTTTTTCAGATCTTGTTGTTTCTACCACAATGGAATTATGCCAATTGTATCAATTAAAATCCAATCATAACGACAAGGGATTGTCTGACAGAAATGTTTGATGTTATCTTTGTCTGAATATTCGATGAATAATTTAGGTGAATCATAAACGTCAATGAATGCAGTAATGATTTACATGTTAGGCCCGTAACTAGGGGGAGGGGGGGTTCAGGGGGTTCGAACGAACCCCCCCGCTGGCGAGCAGAGGTCCGCTTTAAAAAAAAAAAAAAAAAAAAAAAAAAAAAGCGAGGGGAGAGATGATGGAAAGGGAAAAATAAAGTGATAAAATATCGGTCTTTCCATCTATTTAATACATTTTATTTTGATTTTGTCCCGTAACTTCCTAATCTGGCAAATCTATAATTAATCAATGTCGTCTTTCACCATTCATTTTCTAATTTTGTACATTATGCCATGTTGCAATCGATTTTCTTTCAAAGCAAAGAATTATTCAAATTTGTTTGTAGTATCGCCCCCAAACTGGCGAGCAGAAATCTGCTTCAACAACAACAAAAAGAACCATTAGGCGAAAAAAATTGACATCAGAATAGTAATTTTTTAGGTTAAATTATTAAAAACATTTCCATACCAACTGGCTTCGATAGGGGAGAGGCGCACAAGGGGGTCACGTGAAAGGGGAGAGAGGAAGGAAAGTGGAAAATAATGTGAGATAATAACGTTTCCAGCCGGGTTTCCTTCAATTTGAACACTTGCTATTGTCCTGCATCTTAATAACAAGGCCTAGACAATATACGTCTTTGGCCATTCATTTTCGGAATTTATTGTTCATTTTGCTATCGATTTTGTCAAAGACTGAAAGAGTATAAAGAGTTATTCAAATCGTCACCCGCTCGTTGTAAGGTCTTGTCTATGTGACGAATTTGAATGACTATTTCTTGAAATCGACTTCCCAAAGATGGATTTGATGATAAAATTTTACAGCGGATTGCCAGGTCGGACGAATTCGAATAAAATCTGACGAAAATGAATGAGATTTGGAAAAGAGAGAGGGGTATTTAATGTCTGTGTTCACTTTAAAATGAAAAAATTTCCTGCTCTCAAATTGAATGGAGTACTCCTGGCGGACCCAGTCTAGTCATTCAGGCCCTTAAATTATGGCCCTCTAATACATCCTGTTAAACCGGAGTGCCATGAGAGTATTTTATAAACATCGACTTCTTGGAAACTATAATCAGAAATAACAAGATGCCCCAATATAACACTTGGGGTGTTTGGGAAACATTTGGGAAATAGTAAGGTGCGTTTTCGTCGCTCTCTTGGCTCATTCACCAAACTCTGATAGTTTCAGGCAGCGAGAATATTTCCATAGTATATGTTATTGTAATATGTCCATGAATATTCAATGTTATGTAATTTTCGGGCACGTCACTGCCTTATCTTCACCGCGACCAGAAATTAGGGTTACCTTACTTTCTATATTGAAAGGAGCAACAAATTAAAGTGCATTTTTCTTCGCTCGCTTCGCTCGCTCGCAAATCTTAGAAATGAGATAGTTTCAGGCAGCGAGGTCCATGAATATTTCCATAGGATGTTATTGCAATATTCAGGCACGTCGTTGCCCTATCGCCATGACACCCAAATACTTGTTAGGTCCACTTTCTTTATTGAAATGCGCAACATCAAAGTAAAGTGCATTTTTCCTCGCTCGCTTCGCTCGCTCGCAAACCTTATAAACGAGATGTTTCATGCAGCGAGGTCCATAAATATTCAATGTTATGACAATTTGCGGCACGTCACTGCCCTATCCCCATGGCGCCCAGATATTAGGGTTGATTTGCTATAAAAGAACAACAGCAAAGTGCCCCCCCCCCCCCGTTTGCTTCACTTCCTAAAACTTTATTAATATGAATGATTCCTACATGTGGCAGCTAGATGACCGGAGATATAGCTTTACATTTCACCTATTGGTGACTAAAGAAATAAAATTTTGCCATTTAAAAGTACATTTTATTTTTCTCTCGCTCGCTTTGCTCGCTCGCAGTATTTGGAATCCAACACAGTGGTAGTATATGTTCGGGCTTCACATTTGACCCACCCCCTGTCAAATTTTGACTACGCTCATGCCCATATCCTTGTAGGGGCACACCCCCTGACCCGACACCCCTACTCGGTCGCTTCGCTCCCTCAGAAAGGTCCACTTTTTCCTCATTCATTTTTCCTCGCTCGCTTCGCTCGCTCGCAAACCTTATAAACGAGATGTTTCATGCAGCGAGGTCCATAAATATTCAATGTTATGACAATTTTCGGCACGTCACTGCCCTATCACCATGGTGCCCAGATATTAGGGTTGATTTTCTATAAAAGAACAACAGAAAAGTGCCCCCCCCCCCCCCCCCCCGTTCGCTTCACTTCCTAAAACTTTATTAATATGAATGATTCCTACATGTGGCAGCTAGATGACCGGAGATATAGCTTTACATTTCACCTATTGGTGACTAATGAAATAAAATTTTGCCATTTAAAAGTACATTTTATTTTTCTCTCGCTCGCTTTGCTCGCTCGCAGTATTTGGAATCCAACACAGTGGTAGTATTTGTTCGGGCTTCACATTTGACCCACCCCCTGTCAAATTTTGACTACGCTCATGTCCATATCCTTGTAGGGGCACACCCCCTGACCCGACACCCCTACTCGGTCGCTTCGCTCCCTCAGAAAGGTCCACTTTTTCCAATGTTGAACCCCCCGCAAAAATCCTAGTTACGGGCCTGCATGTATTTTGATTAAGCAGACGGTCATCTTAATTCCTTTTTTTATTTTTATAAAGTTTATCCGTATTCTGAGGCAGACAAGATAAACGCTTACACCTCGTGGCGGTTTTATATCACCGAGGACAGCAAATTATATCCATTTGGTTTTCTGTCACCAGCCCTTCTAGAATGTTGTTAAATAAGGAGGAAAGGAGGTAAAGGTCAACAATGAAGTCAAAAATATTCCTGATGCACCATCGTATTCAATGGGGAGGGGAGGGGGAAGTGGGCAAGTTGCCCCCCCCCCCCCCCCTGCAATCAAAATGAATCATTAATTTAAAGGAAACTGTAAACCAATTGCTGTTAAAACCTCATAAATTATTAGAAAGATTTTTCTCAAAAACTTGCTCGCTCGCTCGTAATGCTGCCTTGCATAACAGTATACTGTAAAGAAGACGTTTTGAAGCCAACTGTCAAAAGGTAAGAGCTACATGCTGGGGCACGTGTAAACTGTAAAGCCCAAAAGAGTGAATTTTAACACCTCTTATATTAATCATTGAAATAACATGTAAAATATCTTCAAGCATACAAATTAAATCAAGTTTATGGATGAATTATAAAAACACAAATCTGTCCAAACACTTTCAATCGAAACGCAAATGGGGCAAAACAATGGGCTTGCTCGCAATTATCTATGCCTCATAGTGCTTTTGCTAATGACAATACTATGGATAAAAAATGAAATTAATCAAATACAGTGACATCGGACGATCTACCCCCCCCCCCCCCTTTCACTCTCCAATCCGACGCAAATTTGGGTCTGATTTTATTTTCTTCTAGATCACCATTGGTTGATATTGTATCCAAAATAATGGGAATGAATAAGGTTATAATAGAGCTTTGTGTTTCGTTCATTTCCCTAGACATGTTTTAATTTCAAATTTATATCAAATTTGTTTAGGAATTTCGGTTATCAGATTTATTGCAGTATCTTTCGATGTGATTACGTTATAGATGCAGTTACCCCCCCCCCCCCCCCCCCCCCCCTCATCACCTACTTATTTGCAGATAACAGTTAAATGCTTTATGAACTAATAAATCTACACGTTAATACGTTCGGTGGAATTTCGGAGACCTTCTTCATCATGGAAGTAGAGTACACTAGTTCCAAATAGCGTATCCAAAATTTAAAATTTGTTGTCTATCCACATGTCAGCCAGGAAGCACTATAGCTAATATTCCAATGCTGAGTGAATGTTTATTTATTTATTTATTTATTTATTTCTGATATTTATACAGGGTGACTCATTATCACCAATATTGGTGGTCTTCCATGAGGCCCTGATAGCAATAGTAAGTAACAATAATAGCCAACAAAATCATGAAAATAAACTCATAACCAAAAATAAATAAGAACATACATAAATATACTGTATATATATATACATGTATATACAAAGAATATGGTATCCTCGTAATCAAAATTGGTTTTACGAAAATGTTGAAATTGTTGCACATTCCTATCATCTTAATTCATAATGTATAGACGGTGATATTTTCAAAAATCTGTTGAAAAATAACCATTTATATATGGGTTATTTTGAAATGGCATTGTATAATTTTGAAAGTACATACAAGAAGTATAAAGACTACTTTAGCTCAGTATAGAAACAAAATTGTTATATACATATTTACAAAACATATTATAGGGTAGTATACTTATTCAAAGATTACCCAATGATTGCATGTAATATAGTATAACAATCGAATGTACAGTGTCTCTTATGAAACAATAAAATGCAAATTATTTATTGATTATAAATGATATGAAATCATTCATACATTTTTAAAAGCATTATGTCATCGTACATTTTTGGGCAAAGAAACAAACCATCAAACATATTTTGCAAATCAGGGCAACACAAAATGACATATTACTGATGAAGACAAATATAAAATAGCATCAAGTGAAATTTTCTAGCAATAAGAATGAATATGACTCATTTACCATGCTGTTATGTAAACGAATAAAACCAATCCTTTGTTTCACAAGAGAATGCGTAGAAATGCGATAAGGAATGAGAGTAAAACTTCAGCTAAGAAACTGAATAAAATTTCTTATTGCGAACAGATTTTGCAAGATCTTTTGAACATATATTTAAGTGTTCACAGAGCTTGCCATTTTTAGTGATCTGTCCAACTGATTCCATGCTATAATTGAAGATACGAGGGGGCTATGTTTAAAGCATTCTGTTTTATACTTTGGCACAGAAAGTAAACCTTCATCTGCCTGCCTCGTATGATACTGATGAATGTCACTTACTTTAACTAAACTTTCTTGTAAATAGGATGGTGCCAAATTGTGTGTACACTTGAACATCATAGTAACACGCTAAAATTCAAATCGTTTCTCAATTGGCATCCATTTCAGATTGCTAATTAATTCACTTGATGGAGTCTCATAACTTTTGTTTGAAATTATTCTAGCAGCTCGTTTTTGAACTTTCTGAAGCTTATACGTTTGTTCCTGATATCGATTTGACCACACAGAGGAACAATAATCAAAGTGAGGCAACACGAGTGCATTATACAGCATCTTTAAAGATGTTAATGGTAAATAATCCTTCGCTCGTTTTATTACACTGACATTTCTCTGCGTTACCTTTGTTACTTTGTCAACGTGTTTGGACCAATTCAATTCTTCATCAATTAATATACCAAGACATTTGGCGACATTAACTCTTTTCAATACCTTTCCATTTATAGAAACATTGAAGGATGTTATTTTGTTTAAATTAGCACGTGAAGCTATGATCATCACGCATGTCTTCTCCGTGTTTAGTACAAGGCGGTTTTGATTAATCCATACCATTAATTCTTCCAATGCGAAAGAAAGTTTTTCTTCAACCTCAGCTACGCTACTTCCACTCACAGTTAAAGTGGTATCGTCCGCATACATATCAACATAACCATCAGATATACAATTTGGTAAAGTATTTACATAGATGGAAAATAATAACGGACCCAAAATAGACCCCTGTGGTACACCCATCAATACAGTTAATGGATTAGATTTTGCACCTTGAAAATGAACAGACTGTTCACGACCTGTTAAATAAGATCTGAACCAGTTTACACATTCATGTGAACATCCGATAGCAGATAACTTTTCTAATAAAAGATTGTGATCAACTGTGTCAAATGCCTTACGAAGGTCTATAAAAGCTACTCCAGAGATCTGTCTGTTTTCGATGTTCCATGACAAATTATTAACAAATTTCATGAGTGCTGTTGCGGTAGAATGCTTTGCTCGAAAACCAGACTGACTGGAGTTCAATATATTATTATCGTCAATGAATTCAGAAAGTTGGCGATGTACAGCCCTCTCTATGATTTTGCTAACAACAGACAAAATTGAAATTGGGCGGTAATTGCTTGGATCGGACATATTACCAGCTTTAAAAATTGGAATTACTCGAGCTTCTTTCCAACCCTTGGGTACACATCCCGTGGTCAAAGATGCATTTATGATATCGGTTAACGATCTCGCTATCACCTGTTTCGTCATTTTTAGAAGACGACAAGAAATGTGGTCATCGCCAGTAGCTTTATCTTTACACATGCGATCAATTTCCTTAATTACGAAATCCTCAGACACACAGTCCAAATCAAAATGTGAGATATGTTTAATCGGAGTATCGTCACCGATATGAGATTCAGTTCTAGAACTTTTCAGGTTTTTTGTTATATTGGCAGCACAGGTAGTAAAAAAGCTATTGAAAGCATTAGCTATTTTAGGTGGATCTGATATACGAGCACCATCAATTTCCAAACTATGCGGCGATATCTTGCTGGATTTTGGAATTACACGTTTCAGACACTTCCATATATTTCGAGAATTTCCATGATTTTCTTCAATAAAGTTACAATGGTATTCTTTCTTCCTTTTTCTAATTAGATGTGTAACTTTATTCTTAAGGGATTTGTAATTATTCCATAACTCATCGTCTTTTGTAAGAATAGCATCTCTGTGAACATGGTCACGTTGTTTCATTAAATGAACAATATCGTCCGTTATCCATGGGCAAGCATTTTTACGAATTCGCTTGTGGCATAACGGAATATGCTTGTTCACGACCTTGAAAAATAGATGTTCCCAGGTTTTCCAGGCAAGATCAACGTTTCTAATATCTTTGAAAACATGCCAAGGCATAGTTTTTAAATCATCAAGAAACCTTTCTTGATCAAAATTCTTGAATGAACGAAATTCAACAGAGGTGGGATTTTTTCTTTTACTAAAATTGAAGGATTTTACTGCATATACGAAAAAATGATCGCTAATACTAGTGTGACAAACCCCTGCTTCACGGTAGAGCTCAGGATCGGAAACAAATATAAGATCAATTATAGTACTCGAGCTGTTAGTAACTCGAGTTGGGCTGTTGATCAGTTGACTAAAACCATATAGCTTTGAGTAGTAGTCTAGTTTATTGGTATTAGAGTCAGCTAGATTAGGCATATAATTGCAGTTAAAGTCGCCTAGTAAGATGCAACTTTTGTTAACAGAGCTGGCCAACTCAAGATTAGAATCAAGTTCATCGAAGAATTCGGTTGTCGCATTAGGTGGCCTATAAAAAGCTCCAATCAGAATAGGCGGTTTATGTGGATAATGAAGTTCAACCCACAAACATTCTAAATCTTGATGACATAAATCATCTCTCCTCCTGTAGTCAAATCTTTTAGAAATAAAAACAGCAACTCCTCCACCATACCTATTTCTATCTTTTCTTAGTAATATAAAATCATCCAAACATACTTCGGAGTCAATTATAGTATTGTCACATAGAGTCTCACTGAGTGCTATGACATCAAAAGGTGAATTCTTCAATATCGATTTCAATTCATCAATTTTCGAGGTAAGACTATGAATATTTAGATGAGCAAACTTAATTCCTCTACTTTTGATTAAAGGTATTGAGCCATTCTCTAACAGTACCGACTTATTTGGAAAATTCGGAACCACATCATCATCATCATCATTTATAATTTCAGTGCTAATTGCAGGTTGTGGTAATTCTTCTGTATAGCTATCACAAGTTTCTTGTTTAGACTCTCTATTGACAATACTTTGACAATTATTCAGTCTATGACTTTCACTGATAATGTAATTATACGTATTGGTGATTATCCGTTGAGTACCATCCTTACGAATTGCAGGTATTCGTGCCACTCCTGTCTGGTAGGTTTCAGTCGGGCTTTGTTGGACGTTGTGGAGAAATCCAGCCCTTCTGCTCTTTCTTCAGCCGATGGTGTAGGAGACATCCGCCGTCCGTTCTGACCATCACCCTTACGCCACACTCTCATCTGGCTTCGTCGTCGCCTCTGATCATGAGCTGCCTGCTCGGCTGATACTTCCTTCTGCTGGTGGTGTATATGGCGTCTGAGGTTGGCAGCAAACACCCTCACGCCAGCCCTGTTGAGATGCACCCCATCTCTTCCAAGATGCATGTCGATGATGTTGGAGTTTTCTATCCATAATCTCAAATGAAATCACCAAATTCTGAAAAAGGTAAGTTCAGATAAAGATAATTTTCCAGTTTAGCAACCGAAAGCATAATAATTATACCCAAAAGCAATAATTGGAATCGTGACGATAATCTTATATACTGGCATTACTAACCTTGGGGGGTTCTTCAGTTATGGTAAAGGATATTCCTATGGGGGATTTTCAGAAAGTGAGTTTTTCAGAAGGTTCATGATTCCGAAGTATCGTTATTCGGAAACACAAATTTACCATAGCATGCATGGTTTATAATTCCGAAAATGAAAATGGGTCACAACTACCAACCATTGATGCATTTCTCCGAAGGTTCATAATTTATGAACAATTGTAAAAAAAAAAAAGAAAACAAAAAGAAAAAAAAAAGATAATGATACATAAAAGAAGAAGAAAACAAAGAAGATATGTGTGTGTCTGTGAGTTTGGGCGTGTTTAGCCGTATGTCCGAGGACATTTTCGGACAGAGAACAAAACAAAAATCATGACAACAATGGTCCTCGGAAGCCGGACAATAGTCATCGAACGTCGAACAATGAATTTGTGCTTTATTCCGTCGACTGTCCGAGGACGGAGGAACAATAGAGGAACAAGACTTGTCCTAGGAAATAAAGCAATACAAGACTCTGTGTGTGTGTGTGTGTGTGTGTGTGTGTGTGTGTATTTCCCTTCTGCTAGATTCTTTTAAAATTCATGCTTTTTGATATTCATGCTTTTTATCAGTTTTAACTGATCTTGTCATCCTGAGTAAGTATGTTTGAATAAATAAATAAATAAAATAAAAAATAACAGTAAATGTGATACGTGTTATATAGAGGACAAAGCGTTGGGTTAATAATTCATTGTTATAATGTGGGTATAATACGTATGATTATAATAATTCTGCTCAGGAATGTTCTCTTGATAGATTTCATTTAATTATACTCACGACAGATTTCCTCATCGGCAAAATCCAAGCAATCATTAACGCCATCACAAGTCACATTTTCAGGCACGCAAAATCCATTGGTGCATTCAAACTCGTCAGCCATGCATCCTATCCAAGTAAACACGTCCAAAAGAAAACAAGAAATATCTAGATTGATATGCCCGAAGTCCAGTTTAATAACTGAAACTCCAGTGTAAGTTCAACCAGAATTTAATTAAAACTGACTTGTGAATCTAAGTATGGTATAACTTTGTCCAGAACTTTAGACTGGACTTGTAGTCGATTCACAAGTCAGTTTTAATTAAATTCTGGGTGAACTTACACTGGAGTTTCAGTTATTAAACTGGACATCAGAATACGGGCATATCAATCTAGAATTCAGAATGCGATTTTCTAAAACTCTGGTTTACATGGCAGGTTTAGACCGCGGTCTAAGTTAAACCGGAGTTTAGAATACGGACCATAGTGATTAACTTCCGGCGTGAAATATGTTTTAGACTGTTTTCATACATCTTTTGCTCTGTGGAATGAAGAGGTCGTTCTTTTGGATTATTGGTAGAAGAGGAGCTTCTGTAGAAAATAAGGAAATATATGAATATGCCTTCACCTTTTTCACAAGGGTTTTCAATTTCATTAATAATCTTCTCCCCATGAGCTTTCAATGAGGAAGTTCTTAAAGGGAAATTTGTCTCACGGGTAGTTCTCCAAGTGTCTAGACTTAGATCTTTTGGGTTATAAACTGAAGATGTTTTGATTTTCCAGATGTGAATTACTTTATCTCCTTACTACAGAAATACTCTAATCTTTCTCCCTTTATGTACCTCTTGCATGCAACTCTCCCTTTTCCGTACAATTCAACATCTGCTCTCAAAATACAATGTGAAGGCAAAATATTGTCCCCCCCACAAAAAAAAACAAACAAAAAAAAAAACACACAAACAAACAAACAAACAACAAACAAAACAACAACAACACTTTCCTACCCTCATGCTCCACTGTAGTCAGTTGTATAAGAAAGCCTCTCAATGAATCGACAACCATCGTAGAAGAACCATTTGTGCTAGTCTGCATAGTAGGACCGTCATCCATCGTAGAATTGCTAGAGTAGTCAGACTCCTCAGTGTCCTCACCACTGGCAAACCTGATCCACAAGAACCGTCCTGGTGATTCAAGGACACCAGGTAAATCAGACCCAGAATGAAGGAGCAACTCCACACCACCGGGTTCAGTCGGACTTCGACCTGTGCCGATGGTCAGTGAGTCTCTCAGGTACGCCGTGCTGAAGTCGATGAAGTGGACGATGATGCGGTGTTCGAATGGGGCAGTGATCGACCAGATGATGGTGAGACTGCCATTGTATTGCTCGGGGTAGTTAGGGGAACTAAGATTCAGTTTCTGCCCAGCTTCTATCACTATTCTGCGTTGGTCAGCTGAAGTGTCAATACATTTTAAATATCTTTCTGGTCATTAAGGAAAACAGAGATTAGCCTTTACTTCATAACATTTTCATATTACAGGTATTATTTCGTTTTAACGGAAAAAAGTAAAATTATATCAAAACACATTTTATTAGTCGAACTTTTACAGCTCTCGCATCAAATCACACCTTGAACGTAAAATAACAATTTAGGCTTTGTTCGTCATTATGCATTTTAGCTCAAAGGGCCAGATGTAACGATCAAAATCCTATCCATTGGTTTACGTAACGGTTTACAATGGTTTATGTTTACGTCATTATCTTCTTCTTGATTCTTTAAACAAAACAGTGTTTCTTTATGAAGTTCAGATGAAGAAAAAGCGAACAAATTTTTGATCAAAAATTTAAGAAGTATGTAAATAAAGAATGAATTCGAGAACTTACTGAATACAGCATCTACAGATAGATTTTGATGGACCAAGAAACATAACTGCCACATGAACACGAAATATATCACATACAGCGCCATTTCGGAGAGCTATTTCGATTTAACCAGCGTGGATCTAAGTAACTTCTTCTAAAGTGAACAGTTAAACAATAAGGAAATTAGATTCAAATGATTCTAAAATGTGACGAAATTCGTATAATAAAGGAAAAAATGCGCACAAATTATTAATTCAAAACTATCACGAATTTGACAACATATTTCATTTTGCTGTATAAAATCCTCACTACTTGGTGATAAGGTAATAAACATTCTTCGTGTAGATAATCATTTCCTGATGCTTCCAAACAAGATATCCAATACTATATCAAATAATTATTGTTAGCTACACAACTTATTAGACTAGTGGAATTATGAAATGGAGCATGACCAGTGGAGGAAGCAAGAATTCTAAATCTGTCACTTTAGGAAACCTTAGATAATTACGTATAAAAAAAGAGAATCAGAAAATTAAAGGACCAGAACTAATGAAAATGAATATCCTCGGCCAAAGATCTACAGCAAATTCCATTCCATAACGCTTGTTTCATTTTCTTTCGCGATGAATTATATCGTCTAAAATGGCATTTGCTTAACCCGTTGACTACTGAATTCTTTAACTCTCATAGGCTTAATACAGGAGCCACCCAGTTCCCGTAGTCTATGGGTTAACCTACCGTGCGTCCGTTTCAATGAACTCTACACGACGTCGTGTAGAGTTCAGTAGTCCGATTCAGCACTGGGAAACATTCCGCAGGTTTAAGTAATAAAGCCAGCTTTGAATAACCAGTCAATCGTTAGCAAACACATATGAATGGTATACTGGGCAAACTTTAAAGAATGAAATTGATTCCTTACCTCACCAGCCTTCAAATAACTGGACACAAACATTTTAAATCTTGGGCAAAGTTATAAGGACTCCATGGGTTCAGGGAATTTCAATATCTACTAGGTTATGTAGGTAACTGATGTCCTCCTTATGGAGAAAATTATACTTGTAAATGTACATTCATCAAACAAAACAGAACCCAAAACAGTGAGTCTTTAGTATTCAGATTAGAAGAGTTCACAAAAACTCTGACCATCACGTAATTACCCGATGAGATTTTTAAAGATACAGGTGGAGATTTAATAAAGGATATTTTTTGCTTGTGCCCTCCTTAATGTATTTCTTCATTTATTTAACTGAAAAAATAGTCCTTGCAAATTCTTTAACACAAAGAATTCCCAGTTGACCGGTAGTCGATCAACACAAAATTTTACCCCGTTGTCTGGTTATTTCAAGCGCATCTTGCCTAATCAAATTATGCGATTATAGGGCCTACACGAAAAATAATTTACGCGGAAAATTTTTAACCAGGTGCTTTCTGTGTGTATGTATAGGAATACTTCTTTACTTTTAATCCCATTCTCCCTTTTTCCACTGTCTCACATCTCTCTCTCTCTCTCTCTCTCTCTCTTTCTCACACACACACACACACCCACACGCACACACACAAGCATGAGAAGCATAGGACTACTTCTTTACTTTTAATCCCTTTCTCCCTTTCTCCACTGTCTCACATCTCTCTCTCTCTCTCTCTCTCACACACACACACACACACACAGGTTTACATGGCTTTACTTCCGAGGACAACTATTGTTCCTCTATTGTTACTCGTCCTCGGACAGTCGACGGAATAAGGCATAAATCCATTGTTCGACGTTCGAGGACTATTGTCCGCCTTCCGTGGACCATTGTTGTCATGATTTTTTTTGTCGGACATAATGCTAAACAAACGCACACACGCACACACGCACAAGCATGACAAGCATCGTGTCTCTCCTCTTCCTCGCTCCCCACTCCCCCTCTCTCTCTCTCTCTCTCACACACACACACACACACACACATTCGCCCCCCCCCCCTCTCTTCTCTCTCTCTCTTTCACTTTTTCTTTCTGCCTTTACCTCTTTCTGCCACCCTCACTTTCCCTTGACCCATAGACTACGGGAACCAGGTGGTTCCTGTATTAAGCCTATGGGAGTTAGCGGGTTCAGTAGTCAACGGGTTAACTTCTGCGATGGCAATATATCTTGTATTCAAAAAGGATACAGTAAACATGGTAAAATAACATGATAAAAACAATACATCAACCTTTACAGTCTTTTCTATAAAGTTTTCAACAAATTTAATAAAAACAGACCTTACCTGGAATTGGTATTAGCTGAAACGCATCCAGTGACCCCCAAAGCTCTTGATGCCTATAAGTGCTCGGTGCTCAGTCCATGAAGCTATAAACCAATGCTCAGACGAAGGCTAATTCTGTAGTGAAATCTTGTATTTCAGTCAGCTTTGTTAAATACTCTCCGCAAATCACGGTATTATTAACCTGAATAGAAATCTTGCCCCGACTTGGTTATCCTAAATTGTTTAATATTTACTTGGGAAGAGGAATTTTACCCCATTCATCGGGCGATGATCCCAAAAATTGGTTTATTGACAAGGCCCATTACACATAAAGGATTGTATTCATTGAATATTTCTGAAGATATATATGACATATTTGAAGTCAGTTTGTTGAATATTTAGGATGGTGGAGGTTGTCGGTAGTGACAGTTGAGTGTTTACAGCTTAATATTCCGAATTGTAAGTTATTTCCTAGGTAAATGGAAAAACACATTAAATCTCATGTGTAAAGTATCATTTGTAATTTATCACACACTGGGTATTTTAGATTATACTTTATCATGGGGCTATTATAGTCGATTTGATAGTCCATATGCATATAGCCAGTAATGAACCTCGAAAAGTTCTTTCTGTTGACGGTTTTTTCTTCTTCTTCTTTTTTTTTTTGTTTTTGATTTGTGATCCCATGTTGTCTCCGACCACTTTCAACTTTGTTGCCGAAAAGTCAGCTTTGGGCAATTTGCATTATTTGCATGTCAAAATATGCCCAAAGTTGTCTTTTTCGGCAACAAAACTGAATCGTTCGGAGACCACCTTTGGTCACTAATCAAAAAAAAAATCAAAGGAAAGAAGTTTTCTAGTTTCATAAAATGTCATCGAAATCAAACCTATGTTTGATTTCGTGAGCTCTATGTATTTTTTACGTAGAAATCAGTGGGTACAGGCCTGGGGGCGCACACCTGTAATTATTTCCCCATAGGCTCATGCGTTAAAAATGAGAAATAAAAAAATCATTAAAAATAAGTGCTAGTAATGGCACCATTCAAACTTGTGTCTTGACTAGTTCATACAATTTCCTTGACTTCCTGAAAATGTGAAGGGGTGATTTTCAGCATTTTTTTCTCTGTACAGTGGCTGCAATTTAGACTACCCACAAACCTGGTCTAAGCTACAGTGGTTATGAGGTTTCTTGGGCTGCTAATAAAGTCCACATAAAATCCCACTGGGACCAACTCCTGCTCTGTCATGGGACTGATCTGAACCAGTAATTATCTCTCTTTATTTTTTTTTTGTTTTGAATGATATTTTATTGCTTCCTCTCAAGGTCAATATTACATTTCAAGAAACAATCATAAGTAGCATATAAAATAATTTGCATATACAAGGAAACTTAATGAAATATATTAATATCAGTAAAAAATATATAGAATTCTCTGAAATTATACATGATTAAACAGAATTATTTTTTCGATGAAAGGAAAAAAAATACAATGCATCAACCGTTAGACATAGATATAACTATTTTCTATCATGTAATACTTCATACATGTAGTAATAATAAAAAGAACTTTTTGTTTCAAGTAATCGTCTTGAAAAAGATACATTAATATCACATTAAATCATATTATATAAATTCAGACAGAAGGAACTAAAGAACAAA
>CM046859.1:18271778-18520058 GCA_025617745.1 Heliocidaris erythrogramma
CTAATATATAAGAAAATTAGTGACAGGCGAACAGACTTCTTACTAGCTATATAGCATCAAAGATGCATCATCGTTATAAATGGAGTCTGTACTTGACTAAATATTTGCTAATCATAATGGATGATGAGTTCGTTCTTCAAGTTCAGTTTTATTTCCAGATGAGAGAACTTCTCGATAATGTCTAGAAATCCTTTACAAGATTTCCATAAAAATCAAAAGTACATGAGAGCAAATATTTGCCGACGATGGTGAGTGACGAGAGCTACAGAAGACAAAGATAAACCTGAAAATAATAATAGACCTTCTGAGGACAGTATTAATGTCAGCTTTGTAGGGGGTATGACTGGCAAGTTTTTCTGACCATATTCTATATAATGTTTGAATTCTATATAATGTTTGAAATTTGTATCCACAAAACACTGTCTGACCTGAAAAAGAGGTTTCTCTCATTGAAAGACATGATTTCCCTTGAATTTTCCCTCCACGCCTCCCAAAATCAGTAATGCAGAAATTTGCACTTTTCTGAAGGAACTTTGAACTGAACTACTTTTTTTACTTCATGAACTTTTTATTTTTCTAGCACATACTGATGACTGCGATAGGGAAGATTTAATTATTACCTTGTGCTAATTACTGAAAGTGATCACTTATAATTCAAACAACATCTTCTTAACAAGATCCCATTCCCAACACATGGGTGAAGAGCGACAGTTGCAGATAAAATGTGTTCGGTAAAGTCATGTATGGAGTGATCTGAAGTTTATTCAAGGATTATAAGGGTAGGACTTGGGATTTAAATGTATTTCAGGTTAGGTTTCAATTACCGGTAGCGTTTGGGTGAGGTATAGAGTTTGGTTCAGAGTTAAAGTTCAAAATTTGGTTAGTATTCAAAATTGACAATGAAGCAATACACATACATGTACAATCAATACATATTGAATATACCAATTGGTCCTTCTTTTATCTTCCTCTTATTTTTTGACTTCTTAATTCTTGAACATCCTTGGCAGCTGGTAAGAAAATGATCATTTTGCTTGAATCATACTTCGACACACAGACTTCAGTTTACCTGTAACAAAGATTGCATGTAGATTGTGGTAGTTATGGCAAAGCCCAATTCCGAAATCTCAAACACTCATCATCATTTCTCAGTTGCATTGAGAGAATCAAATATTTATGAGACATGTTTTCATAAAAATCATCGCTCCTTTCATGAACACATCTGTTATCGATCTCAAAACATTTGACCCGGGGCTTAGTAATGATGAATTCATCATCCCTAAAATTCCGCCAAATCCATATTGGTTTCAATTGCACCAGCTAAGTGCTTGCAGATTATTCCCTCACAATACTGATACATTATGCATGCAGTCACAACTGTAAAAAAATTGAATTCAACAGGGCGGTTTATATTTCCTTTTCTGATAATACTCTGTTTTTCAAAGTATATTTCTGTCAAATGTTATCTTACAATTGTCAACTTTGATTGTGAAGTGCTATATAATGCTTTAAAAATAAATCTAATTAAAATTAAAACAAATTAATTGATTTGAATGGGTACCTCATATTCAGTTGATCAGTGGTGTAAGGTTCAACAAGATAGCTATCATGTAAGATCTAAATTTACATTATACAAGATGATTGCCTCTATTGGCACAATTCAAGCACTGCAGAGGTCAAGATTGAGAGTGCATTCAATTCTTTTAGGGGCATCCAAGTTACTATGCTTGATTGAAAAATCCCCGACTCATACATGTAGGTCTAATAATGGTAGAAAATGGTGGACAAAATCGAAGTTCTCTCACACCATCTGTGATGAATTACGGTGCAATTTGTCTGACCAGGGTGGTGTTTCATAAAGCTGTTCGTAAAGTTACGAATGAATTTACGAACGACTGGAACATGTTCTTAGGTGCTATACTAATCAGATTCTCAATCATTTAGCACAAGAACATATCACCAGTCGTGCGTAAGGTCATTCGTAACTTACGAACAGCTTTATGAAACACCCCACAGGTCTAAAATTATACTTGTTTCAAAGTTTCAAACCTGCCGCTTTGACGAGGATGTGGCACCTATTTTTGTCACCCTAATCTGATTGGGTTCTTATCAGAAGGGCTACACACCACATTGCATGGACAAAAAGGATTTTGGTCTACCAATACATGTTGATTGGATGTTTTTCTTGTTCCAAAATTATGTCATCAGTACGTGTATACAAATTTGTTTTGAGTGATAATGGAAGGCGTTAAGAGGGTCTGAAGAAAAGGAGGATGCAAGAGATGGAGGTGGGTTGGGAGGGCCAGAACAGTATTCAGACGAGGATGGGAGGGGCAGGAGTGGTGTTCATCTGGACGGGAACATTATAAACTTACAAGGGTATGGAACTGACCACCTGCTGTACCAGTCATGGATGTGGCATTGTGAACTGACCACTAGAGCAGGTCAGTGCTAGCTTGGACAGGTGTACAGTCAAACTGACCCACAGAAATAAGATATCAAATCATTAGTTTTCACTGCTGACAAAATACCAGTCGCATACCAAAAAGTTAAAAGGCATAATAATATAACCTTTTAATGCTGATACTCGTCAATTGAGCCCAAAATACAAGCTGCCACATCAAAAAGGAAGTAGTAAATTGCAGATTTACGTTATGCAACAACATTCTCCTTTCCTATCCTTCATTAACAAACACTTTATACTATCTGGCATGGTAGTATAAATGTTAGAAAGTGATTGCCATATCTAGTCAAAAGCTCTTGAAGTTTGAGAACTCTGCAAGAAATAATTGAAACACTCTTTATCAAGCCATGATGCACACCATTTCCAATTTTAAGTTACCATTGACTTTAACAGGTTCTTCATAACATGCACACTGTACAATTCCCCAAATGACATTCAACTAGAGTTTGAGAATAGCACATGGTTAGCTCTTGAGTATGTTATCAACAGGTGTGGATGTATATGGTATGTTGATATTCATCTTCAACACTAATCAACTGCACATTCAAAGACAGCTGTCAGATGTATGAGCAATATGAAGTCTAATAACTAAACTTAGGACAATCAATAGATATGAAGTGTCCATAATACTACTACTAGGTCGAGCATACTCGCACTGATTTGACAAGCTATTTCCATTCAAGTTCTATTCTCCATGATCTTTGGGAGTTCCTGCCTTGGTAGACAAGTGTCTTTTTCTAACTGATCTATGAAAGTCATTGCTGGATGCCCCCTTGGTGCATTTGCCCCTTGAAGATTCCCAGAAGAGCATTTGTGAAATTATTTCATAAGAAGTGTCCATATTCACTTATTAATTATTTGAAATAATAAAAACTTTACAGAAACAATATGACCTGGTCATCTTCATGCAGAAGTGTTACTTCCAAATCAAGGGTTTTGCAAAAAACAAGACAGATTTCTCTTGATATCATGCAACAAAGTAAGGGTAAATTCATCAATCACCAAAGATAAGGCCCAATAAAAATTATTCCTAGTTTCTCATCCCCGCCCGCATCCTTTTTTGTGCCTGCCTCCTTTTTTTGTGTGTTATTTTATATATTTTTTTTTTTTTAAACCACCAACATTTTGCTGCAGAGAGCTAAAATTAAAACTTGATGTCTTTTGGGGGTTTAAAGGGACCCCAGAAGAATATACATATAACAGGAAGCCTTGCCCAATAGCATTTGTATGTGCGGAGGCCATCTTGGAAAAATGTCAAATATCAAATAACATGGTACCCCCTCCTCATGTTCGAAAAATCCGGACGAGAAACTAGGAATCAATTTTACTAGGCCTTGAGAGTTAGCCAGAGGACAGGTGGATGGAATACACATTGGAGTGGGTGTCTGTGTCATCATGGCACTCAAAGAAAATGTGCAGAAAAGTTGACAGATATCAGCAGGATGATTGAACAATTTTGCACCTGATGAAAGGACCCGTCTCTTCAAAGAAAGTATAGCAGTCACGTATCAAAAGAGAGTCAACTTTGTGACTTTTATTTGCCAGATTTTTCATCAAAGAAGAGCACTATTTGCACAGCTTCAATTACAAGCCATTAAGCGCCTTTGGTGAGATCTCATGCATGGGAAGAGCAAATAGAGGGACACACTTACACCACGGGACTCGCTTGGTCTTTTTGAGGTCACTGAAAAGCAAGGCAGTCTACCTAATGGAGACTCTTTGTAAATTGCGTTAATGTTTCTCATTTTCAATATACTTGTTGAATGCTGGAATAAAATCATACAAAGACTCCTGATCCTAATCTTCCGACTATTCCTTTCTTTCTCATCTCATTGTGCTGTTGTTGACAGATATTCAATCGTAAGTAGGTCAAGATCCAATAATGAGCCAGGCCAAAGATGAAAGGAGGACACTGATGGAACAGCTAATTCTCCTACTTTTTTTCTCCATGAAAAAAAAGACGTAAAATTTCATTCATATCTTTATTTATTTTCTTCTTGGTTTTTTTTTTACATGTTGAATTCATGGACAAATGGTTCTCTTTTTCTTTTTTACATTCATGCAAGTGCACATAAAGAGAAATGCGTAGGAGACTTATCCAAACAAGCTCTAGAATAATAGAATACATGTAACTACACATAAAAAAATAGTATAACAATATTTGTACCCATGTGCAAATTTCAGCTATTATAAATGATACAAAAGATCTAAGTATCAACAGACCCACGTCTCGAAATTGAAATGGAGCGTGGCAAATTATCATACAAAAAGTGGATGTAATACAGGAGGAAAATAATTTATAAGAAAATTAAGAAATATGTACTGCTTCATTAAAGGGATACGCAACCAGGCGGCCGTGGGGAAAGTCGGGATTGCATAAGCTCCATTCACTCATACACAAAGTTTGTGCATCGAACGCATCCGTCGGACTTCTGGGATTACATTCCGGACTGCACAAAGTTGACCAGAGGGGAAACGGCATGATCAGGTAACGATCACGGTGCCCTCACGTGGCATAAAATCGTCCACAATCTGCAGTTGAGTATCCCTTTGAAATATCATAGCATTAGACTGAGAATTACGATAACCCCTGGGGTAGATAAAACGCACATAAAAGAATACTCTGCTTTCCCCCTTTTCCCATGTTCTTCCTATCTATAATATGTTCTCATTTTAAAGGCATATTTAACATTTTCACATTGGTGATCATGCATCCCTACTATTGGTTTCCCCTGTGGAGTGATTTACAACATGAATTTCATAGAATTTTCCTACTGTAGTCTTTCAGAGGGCCTGGGGTAGTCCCTGTCCCCTCCCCCCCCCCCCCCCCAAGAAAAATTATAATAATAAATAATTTTGTTTAAATGGTGATGAAAGAGGCTGAACATGTCACAGAAATAACAAGAAACTGTATCTCAATAAATTAAATATGATTCATAATCCTAGTTTGAGTCACTCATTATTTCAATGGCTAGGGTTGAAATCCCACTAATGGGGTGTTGCAAGAAATTTGCAATCGATTGCAAATATGATACATGTATTTTAAATGGAACTTGAAATCAATTGCAAGACTTGCGAATGATTTGAGGGATTTGCAACTGATTGCAACTTTCTTGCAACACCCCCTAAGAATGACAGTTGCATAATCAATCCATATGAGGAGTAATTAACGCTTGTATTAATTGGTAGCCAACATTGTGGCTCAAAAAGGCCAATTTACAACACTGCCCTCAAAGGCCAACATCATTACACCATATAAGGAATATTTAACCTTTTTTGATATGTGCGTCACTCAGTTCCTGATGCAAACATTTAAGAAAACAGACATAGGGGGTGTTGCAAGAAAGTTGCAATCAATTGCAAATCCTCCAAATCAGTCGCAAGTCTTGCAATTGATTGCAAGTTCCATTTAAAATACATGTATCATATTTGCGATCGATTGCAAATGGGGGATTTGCAATTGATTGCAACTTTCTTGCAACACCCCAATAGAGTCAGGATGAGTATACAGGGGATGTTCTTACCGTGTCTAGATGCGTTCTCTGATGCTTGGCACGATCGGATGAATTGCTAAATGCTTTGGAGCATCCTGGATGCTGGCAGAGGTAAGGTTTTTCACCTGTGTGTGAGCGCAGGTGAATCTTGAGGTTTTCTAGACGGGAGAATGCTTTATTGCAACCTTCAAACTGCAAAAGAAGCAGAGAAGAAAGAATAAGAATTATATCCAGCTTGAATAAACATGTGAGTCTGTTAAAGAATTTAACCCAATGGAAGACACTTACATTTCACTCAATTTTTTCTTTAGATAAGCTAAGTAAATGAGCAGGATTGTTATTGGTGGACAGCTATATACACGTATATATTAAGCCTATGTACAGCTACATTACTCATTCATTCATTTTCTGCAATAAATATATATTAACTAACTTAATAAAAGTACTGTCCTGTGAAAACACATTTTATTTCTTGTACTGCTAAGACTCAGGAGATTGATATCAAATGAATTAACATAACAAATTTCATAAGGGGGGGGGGGGGGGGGGGGGGGGGTTCATCTCTATCCAATGTTATTTCACAACATATACCATCTACTCTTGAAAAATAGAATGTTCAAATGTAAGCTGACATCAAAGCTTCATATGTATCACACAGCACTTGTATTTCATTTTCTGGAAGTACTACAGAAAACCTGCAAAGTGCATGTGCACCTTGAGTGCCCCATAACAATGTGGGTCCTATTATCAGGCTTGCAAAGGGATTTTATGGCAGTCAATAGTTGCTTGGCAACACAAAGCAGATCAGTTTTCACAAGGGTGATGAGGTGCACATCATATTCCTCTCCCCCTCTCTTTCTTCTCTCTCTCTCTCTCTCTCTCTGTCCTTCTCTATCTTTTTCTGTCTTTCTCAATCTCTTTCTCTCTGTGTCTTTCTCTTTCTCTTTCTTTCCCTCTTTTTCTCTTTCTCTCTCTCTCTTTATCTCTCTCTCTCTCTTCTCTATTTTTTTCTTCTCTCTCTTTATGTGTCTTTCTCTCTGTTACTTTCTGTCTAGGTTTTTTTGTCTCTTTTTGTACAGCTCTATCTTCTGTTACATGCATTTCATGATTTCATCCAATTATGCTTGTATCCAAACATGCTATAGAATCTGAACTCATGTAAGTTTTATCCCTCTCTCACTCTTTAGTCCCCTATAGTCCTCAAACTTCAAATTCTTATTCAACTACTCCAATTCAAAATAAAGTCAAACCTATAATGACCCAAAAAATAATAATGCCTTCCCATTTCACCCTTCTGCCTTCTGGTTAAAAAAAGGCTGACAGATGGAAGACCTTGCTGAGTCAATCTTTGCAACACAAAGGCCTTTCCATGTCTTCTTTCTTTGAAAAAGATGGGGATGAGACAAAAGGAGGGATGATATTTGAACCAATTAAGGAATTCTTTTGGTGACTTTGGGGTCAGAATTGACACAGCAAGCAACATGATCACAAAAAACCTTTCACCCATGCGTTCTCACTGCTATGTCCCTATGTATTATTTTTCTTCTTGTAAATTTTACTGTAAAATGTGGAATATGAAAATATGCCTGAAATGAACTGAACTAGTGGAAAGCATAACGGTTTCACACCAATTTCATGTCAATGTGGAGAAAGTTCTCCCTCTAAATTCTTCATAACAAAGGAAATGCCCACATTTACAGAATATATAGCACGTAGCAAAGATTAAAGAATTTTGCAATTTCCCTATATGAAATATTGAAAACCTCTAAAGATACTGAGCAAATATTATAGAGAAGTAGATCACAGCAAATTCCAAACAATTTCACAGACAATAAATAATATTGTAGAACACTTTGAAAGTATACAAAGATTTATTGCGGCGAATTGCACTTCAGTATCAATGGGAGACCAAAAGTGTGTTCATACGCAAGGATAGAGATAACAGTGAACTTTTGGCAGTCTTCAGATGCTTGCATGCGTGTATGCTGGCATCCTACTAATACTTGTGTGTTTTATAGAGAGCAGTATTTGTGGTCTCAAACTGTCTGCAGATTAATCTTTCATTTACGAGAGGACATGACGGAATGCTTGGAGCAGCGTGAATACATAGGCTTCGCTGCGACTCAATACATTATCCCCTCAATCAAACATGGAAAACTATACATTTTGTACAACTTCCTACCAACATTTTATAGCAACATGGAGGTTTGCCATCATTTTGAACAAGATTTCAATAAAGAACGGGAGACTCATCATGCGAACAAAGTGTATGTACCATGCATGCACTTCTCTCCCTAACAAGTTTCTTTATATATCACCTTTGTATGTTATATATTACATATTTTATATGCCTATGTTTCTTTATACATGAGGTTTCTTGACACAATTTCCTCTAATGTTAAAACACTGTAAGCTTGGCCCTACATAACAAACAGTTGCGCTTATTGAAAATAGCTTTTGCGAATAAAGTAGATTCACCCTTTCTTTAGCACCTTCTTTACTACCGGTACATTTATTTTTAATAAAACATTATTCTTTTTTTCAGATTAACATAAAAATGGTGCTGATTTATGATAAAAAAATATTTCAAATGAACATACCAGTAACATATTAAGAGGGCATTGTTGTTGTTTTTTTCTCTCTGTAATTCATAGTCTTGCCTCTTGGGAGACTGAGAATTCTCACATTCCAGTGTCTTTATATATCATCCAATTCCTTCATGAAAAATAATAGGAACAAGGAAAAAGTGGCACCTAAACTAGAGTGTCAGGCTACATGTGCGTCACACGATTTGAAACAAACAAGATCATCTTCATGTTCTTCAAAGCATGAACAAGTGAAATTGGAATCATCCCGAGTTTGACCTTTGACCTCATGATGTTGTCGGTCACTGACTCCAAAGATCATGTTGCTCTAGATGAGCATATGAAAAGTGTCAAAATATGCCAGAGATAAACGCCTAGTCAAAATATTGAACCATCTGTTTTCAGCCAAGAGTAAATATCTCCATAAGAAAGGCTTATTCTCAATTGCAGTTCTAGCTACACGTACTCCCGTCAAGGTGTTCTTTCCCTGTAGAAAGTTCATAAAGTTCATGAAGTTCATAATGAAATGCACCATCCCCCATTTTGCAAGCAATTCTGAAAGACATTTCTTTAACAGAGTGGTGAGTATATGCATATCTATAAGACTTTCTGTATCACCCTTGCTGTTACCTATCGGGGATTAATAATTTCTGGAAACTAGAAAAAGTGGAATGAATATTAATCTCTAATTAATCTCTAATTAACCTCTAATTTTAAAAATATGAGACTGTAGAGAGTCTCATACAGTCCAAAATTGCTTCACTTGATTATTCTATTGATCATCATTCTGCATTCATGTATACAGTATTTTAGACAGATGTAATGTCTTTTTTTCAAATGTTGAAATAGAAATGTCTACCTTTAAGTTGATAACTTTGATTTCTGATTAAAAATCCTTAAAATACTTTCTCATACATGGGTGAAATTTCAAACTGCTTTAACAATCCATAGAAACCAATGCTATCATTTCAAAGTCCATCATGACAATGGAACATTATCCTGCTCCCAATGACGCACCCGCTGACCCATGCTCGACCCAAGGTTGACATCCCGCCTTTTTTCGGCCTAAGACTTGTTCAGAAAACCTGATCTCTCAACGGTTTTTCTAATTTTGCTTCACAGCAGGTATTTCATTGGCAAAGGTCATTTCCACCTCAGAAAGGGAGTAAGTTTACCTTCCAAATGGACACCCATGTTATTTGAGAGACACTGAAGAGGACATGATAGGATGTGTGGTAGAGAACACAAGGGACAATTGTGAGACATTTCCCATTCAAAATTCTGAAAGTCTGTTACTATGATAATCTGACACAAGAAAATAGTAGGTGGACAACTTGTTTCATCCGCTGAAGCAAGGAAATATTTAAGAGCTGAAAGCAATTCATCTTTTTAAAAAAAATCAAAATAGCTCTGGAAAAATGGACACGTAAAACTGTCAACACTTTTTAAGAAGAGCTCATATGACAAATATGGAAAATTTGCACTTGTCTGCAGAACTAGCATTTAACTTGAGGATTTAAGCTGCATTAAATTCTTGTACAAAGACTGTACATATCAATGAAATTGAATTTTTGCTACTCATTATCAGCAAATTGGAAATGACAGAGGTGAACTTTTGTGGCCAAATGCGAAGAGGTAGCCCCACTGTTCCTGTCCAAGGTTCTAATCACATGCTACATATTCTACTTAGAAAATTATGAAGAAACCACAGCGGTATCAATATTTCGTGATATCTTTGTCATTTAGTAAGAATATGGAATGCATCCTGCTCCTAAGTACTATTGGAAGTGATGCCGTATCAGGGATTTGATTGTTTGCATCCCCATAATTGCATTTTTTTATAGTTTCTTTAATTTAAAATGGCAAAATGCTTGTCTTTGTTGAAAGAAAAGTCATGCAGTTAACCACACAGTGGCAAAAAAGTAGACATGCCACCGTACAATGTTGTGTTTCCCCTTAATTGATGTAAAAAAAAATTTCACATTGCCCTCTGTATTATCGGTGGCCTATTGTATATCATGTGCTGGGCCAACATCAAAGGAAGAAATGCTATGTGTATTATAAAGCATCATCTGAGAGTCAGAAGAGCTTTAACTCATATACTTGTACACAGTTAACGCCCTTCTAGCTCTAAACTGACTACATGGTAGGCTTACATGTATATCACTGACAATGAGAAGGTAATTATTCGTCACATCGGTGTAGAAAGGGGATACCACTCGTTGACAATATATGGTCGTTATCCTCGTCTTATATTGATCCGACAAAATTTAACCTGATGCTGAGGATCTAAAGAGTATGATAAATTTGTGTATAATTCCCACTCACGCCTTAAAAGTATACTATTTAACATTGTGACATATGGTCACAAAAAAGGCTAACTTGTTTATCAATTTTGCTTTTAAATGGTAATATAAACATCCTTGAAAATTTTAGGAAAATCATTAATGATCAGTAAGGGAAGAAATAATGCTCACTTTCAAAAAGAGTAATGATTGTTCTATTCATACTGATGTTACTGCAATATAAATATCCCTAAAATCATTAATAATATCATCACTTGAAGACTAATTTTTCAGATAAAACTACTACTACCTACTGCCATGCAAATCATATTGCTTTTCATCACCTTTTTCCAACATGTATTTTCAAAAGTTAAACAGTGCATTCAGGTCTTGAAATAAATGACTCTCCAGCAACATAAATCAGTGATACAAATCAGTATATAAACGACCTCTTGGGGGAAAAAACACAGCTTTCCTCCCAGCCCTAACATTAAGCCTGTCTGTTTCAGGTCAAGCGCCATAAAGTGACACCCCAACTTCTCCAACAATTTGGGTGCACTCATAATAAAACCTGACCTCATTTTGACTCCTCCTTCCAATGTTTTCAAAAGAGTTATGAAACTCCCAGAAAAATCACACCTCCTAATAACCTTCTCGACCCCTCCCCACCCCTAAAAAAGACTAACAAATACAGGAGGAAGAAATATATGTTGCTTTCCTCAGACGAAAATATTTGGGCCCTTGGGGACTTTTTTTCCTTGTCTCCAAATGATGCAGTTGGCTTGAACTTGTGACAAAATCTGGAATGATTCATGATTTAAATACATGTGTCAGCAAACCTCCATTTTGTTCTCACTTATCGGGAAGGTCATAAGCCACATAGGAATTCAACTAGGAAGCCCAAGAGTAGTCCATCTTGCAAGAAAAGTTTACATAATCATTTTACAAAATCAAAATTGGATGAATGAGGCAGATATTTGTTTTGATGTAACCACTTTAGAAGTGACCCTGAAGCATACATCAGGCCTAGAGTACTCACTGAGCTCTTCATATCATTTAATTTCCAGAAGGCTGCACTAATCGACTCAAAATCTACCACAATGATAGTGTGGAGGATAACAAGACACTCAGAATTACAGATGGCTGGGTATTTATTCTTCCTAAGTAGAGTAACATTAAATGAAGAGTTTTAAAAATACAGCACCTGGCATTCTGTTAAATTAGCTGTTCCATTCTGTCATTTTTTAAACTGCTACAAAACTTTACAGTGGGGAAGGACAAGAACTCTCACATCTGAAAACACTTACAATCTTCAAAATAATGTCTATCAGAATGTAACCCACAATGCTTCAAAATACTGGACACTGCCCACACTGATTTTCAACTCAAAATAACAGAAGGCCTATTATTGGACCAAACCCAAACTCAACCAACAGGTGTACAATTACCAAATATTGCTTTCTATTTAACTGTATGTATTGTTCACCCAGTTCATGTTATTAAGTATTATGTAAACTGAAAGTATATATATATAGCACCCTCTCTGTTGTAAAAAAATCAGGCTGATGATGGAGTATGACTCCGAAACATGTCCCGTTTTAAAACTCATGTCTTCTCTGTCGTTTTTATTTTTAAGTTACTATCGTGTCGTTCTTTTGGAAATATCATCTAAATAGAAGAACACGGATCACACTACATTTCTTGTTTACCATTGCAATTGCAATCCATGTATATGGCTTCCTAAATTGATTAAATAGAAAACTGACAAACAAATGTTCTCAAACCCCACAAAATGGATCAAATGGCAAATTTATGACATAAGGCGAGAATCATTTAGAACATCCCCCTACCATGAGTGGATTCTGGATACCAGTATTCTCTTCACAGTTTCAAAAAGCTGTTTTCTAGACAACCTTTCTGGTCCCCTGAGCATGCCCCTCGCTTACATGGGAGGAGTATGAAAGATGCACAAGCATACATAATCTAAATGTGACATCTCGGTTCAAGGGTCACAGGTCACAAGGTCAAGGCGAGAGATATCTGATAAGACAAGACAACATCAGAATGTCTTTATTTCTCCTAACACTTTCATCCAGTGTGTCCTTGCTCATCTCTCCTCACCCAGAAGTCATTTTTTCATTACCTACATCTCTAGATGCTTTATTGTTTCTAGCATACCTGGAGGAGGGCGCATCTGATATAGGGTAGGCCAAGTTCAGGGGCCCAGTCTTCTGTATAACTTATGGCTGATTTTGCATGGAATTAGGAACAAAGATGCCACGGAGTGCCCATCTTTATTGTTTCTAGCACACCTGGAGAGAGGGCATGAGTGAAATAGGATATCCCAGGTTCAGGGGCCCAGTCTTAATTCATACAACTCAAAAGACAGCCATGAACTGGGAATATGGTAAAATATACTGTAATGGCCATCCTTAAAACAGGGAAGACCAAATTCAGGAAGCCCACTCTTAATACAACTTATGGCTGAACTTGATGGAAAGTACCATCAAACCTGCTATAATGGCTATCTGAAAGTAAAGACCACCTGTAAGTAGTGCAGAACAGGTGAATTTTCGTTCTTCCCAGAGAAATTTCAAGAAAGGGTAAATACCGTAAGGCAGCCTATAATGCAGCCTCTGATCATTAAACACATGTGTTGCTTTTCTCCAAATTTAACACCCACTATGAGGGCATTTGACAGCCATGTTACTTTGTGAAAGTGATGATTAAATTAGTGTTTGATTTTATTGATATCTTTAACAGAAATCTTTCATATGATTCAAAATGTGCTCCAAAGTACGATAGGAATGATAGAAGATTTGCGATAACAAACGATGATTGAAGAACCTAAAACATGTTTCGAAATATGCATTTTTGTGGCTGAACAGATCATGGAAAATATCTTTGATATTAAAGACTCAAGTTTGAATTTGTCATAGCGGACAGGGGACAGGGGACAGGTGTGCGTAGGAGGCTCAGGGTCAAGGCTAAGGCCTAATGACATCAAACAAGGACTGGTCTAGCACTGACCCAGTTTAGATCTGAGAGTTCAGAGATCAACGTCACAGATCTGAAGCTCCTGACCTTTGAACTTCATCCATAGATGCACAAGGCAATTTATGAAAGGAACAACCCATAAGCATGGGGCAAATTCTTCAGCATGTAAATCAAATGTGTGTGCCATTAATTGTTCTACTTGTATTGACCTTTTAAAATATCATGATTCTTTTACTTTCAGAATTCTGTCAAAACCTTCATCTTAGGCCTAAATATTGACTGAGTACATAGACAATAAAAAACAAACTAAAAGCATATCCATATCGTATTGCTTTTCTAAGACCAGACCAAAACATACACAGGTACATGATGTATCTGGATGTATCTGAATGCACCCTGCATTGCAGAAAATCTTTTTCAAGACGAAGGGAAACGTTTTGAGAGAACTTATGCAGTCTGTTGGGTATTGGCGCCAAAAGGGGCAGGCAATTTATGGCAAGGTGATAAAACGGCAACTATTGAATGAATGGAGGAATAGACAGCTAGAGGAGAGAGAAATGAAAGATTTTTTTCCTCTTTTGTGGAATTTCTTTTTCTGTCAGATCTGAGGAAGGATCTGAGCATTTGAACAGATGTTAAGAGATGCTAGTACTCAAGGGAGATGCTGCATAAAATAAAGATCAGACAAATTTTACGATTTCCGCAGAAAATGCCTAGTAAAACAGTCCAGTTATAGTTATGAAAGAGACGACTATGAACTTTTCTTGTGTTGACATTTTCACAGACATTTCTTTTTTGGGCAAAGAGCGATCAGCAATAACAGATACATTTCATTCAATCAAATCGATTTGAGACACTGAGAAAAATACAATTTCCCCTTGACAGCCTTGCTGGTCAAATATGAGTTGCAAAAAATGAGTTGCCTAGATATTTGATCTAAATATAATATATAAGACACAATATACTATTGTTTTTAAATCTATAGATAACAGAAAATTAACGGATATGGCCTAAGGGAAATGTAAGTGGTATTGAAACCCTTAAAGGTAGTTTCAGGAATTTGCCAGTCATCATTTATATAAATGAAAATTTCCAAATCATCTTCAACGTGGCAGAAGTATGAATTGTCAGAATTGAAGAACTTTTCAAAGTATTCTTTAAAAACAGAAAAGACAAAAAAATTTCAAACATTTAATTCTTTAGATTTACAATGCATGTATCAAAGCATACCAGAATACTATCAGACAACAAAAAAGAGTTTTGTTCTATTGATGAAAATTTCACCCAAGACTTTATTATCATTGATTCCCATACCATTCTGGACTCATTTTGATTCATTACCCACCTGATGGTATACACATGTCTCACATTAATGAATGCTAGAGATTTTTTTTCTCTACTTACCGTGCATTTGTTTGGTTTCTCTCCAGAATGCACTCGCATGTGAATGAGAAGCTTGTAGCGAGCATTGAAAGGCTTGAAACGTCTTGTGCACCCTTGCCAGAAGCAGGTGAAGTCCTCCCCTTTCCTTTGGTCGATGTGCACCTTCTCTATGTGCCTCACCAGCTCTTCCTGCTCCTCAAAGAAGGCATTGCAGTCGATCCACCTGCAGATTTTCTCCTCCACTTCCAAACCCAGTTTAGGAGTGGAAGTGGAGATGGGTGAACCATGGGGGTTGGTGTTGATGGTGGGGGGCGAGTGGTTGGCACTGGACTCAAAGTGCTGGGCATGGTAGGGCGGAGGAGGAGGCATGTTTGCAGGGAGGGGGTGGGTGGTCATGGTTGGAAGCTGCCCAGGTGCTGATGCATACTGAACAGGAACAGGCGGATTGTAGTTGCCCTGGATTGGAGGGTAGTTGTTGGGTGCATAGGTGGAAGGCTGAGTGAAGGTGGGGTTTTGTTGGTATGTTTGAGCAGCGGAATAAGGTTGGTTCTGAGAGAAGGATGGACTGTGCTGGGGATGGGTCTGGGGTCCATGAGGGGAATGCTGTGGGAGGGCTTGTGGTGGATGGGGATGCTGGGCGTGTTGAGGTGGCACTTGGTGGGGTTGCTCAGAACCGGGCGGGAACTGTCCTTGTGGATAATCCTGACCTTGTGAAAAACCAGAGGTCTGGTTGAAGCCTTGTTCTATAGGCTCCTGTTTGTAAACTTGGTAGGGTGGGAAGTTAGTTGTAAACTCTTGAAGAGCCTCCTCCTGCGGCTGTACAATCAACTGACTGTTCATTCCTGTCTCATTGGTCATGGTGTTTGTGCTTTCCATGGCTTGCATCTGCTGTGTGACAATCCTTGGGTCAGTAGCCTCATACTGGTGGGGTACCTGTTTAGGATGTTGATAGGGAGGGGGCATCTTGTCCCCATTCACAGATCCAGCAACAGAAACTTGGCAGGTGATTCCTAAGGAAGATCCTTGTGACATGGGACTGCTGCTATTACGGGCAGACAAGTGACCATAGTCTCCTACCTGAAACCCTTGGAAGGGTGATATTGAAGCAGATGACCCTCTTGAGCTATTGATATACGCTACAAGGGATGTTGGACTGGTACGAATAAGAGAGTTCAAGTCTATGCCTTCTGCAGAGAGTGGAGAAAGAGACAGAGCCCGTTTCCTTGACCCCCATGCTGAGTATGACCTTGCAGAATGTCTTGGACTTGCAAAACTGGAACCTGATGGTGATATTTCAATGGGAAATGGGGAGAGGGAGTTAAAGCTGCTGGCATAGTGGGACATCGCTGAACCAGGAGGCATCAAGGTCTGGTCAGCAACATCGCTCCCTGCCTGAGATCCTGGGCCACCTCCATGTCCCTGTCGATTGCTCCCCCATTCCTGCTTCACATCCAGCAGATGATGCCTATCACTGGATGCACTGGTGGGAGGGTTGTGTTGGACCTGGACTCCATCTGGCCCACCCGTGGACAGGTTCTTTGGTGTGAAGCGAATGCTAGAGATGTCACTAGCAGTCGGTGACATGCTCCTCTCTGAAGTGCCCTGCCGGTGATGAGTTGAGTTGAAGCCTGATCCCTGAGAGCCCTGCTGCTGGTTCTGCGGGTTGCCTGGCTGGCGGAAGCGGTTCTGCCTGAAGTTAGTACCCTGTGCAGATGGACTAGGCATCGCTGTCTCATTAGCATTGGTGATGACCACTTCCATGCTGCCATATCGTCCATCTGTCAATATAGAGAGCAAACAAAGAAGAGAACATATCAAATCAATTATCAACTTCGATTCTGAAGCATATCATATTTTGGGCAAAGTCCACTCAATCCTCAAATAATGATAACAGACTGACTTATTAAAGCTATCTTTGAGTCAACACAATTATGAATTCTCCAAGTGAATCCGGAATCTTTGGTAGAATAATGATATCTTTGAAGATCAAAGATCAAGAGATGGTTTGCACAATGGTAAAGGTATTTCAGCAATTTAGAGTACTTCATTCACAAATCCTACATTCACTACAAGCTGTACATAATGAAATAAAATCATGACAAATTACATGTTATTAAAGAGATCTTTAAAGGGCCCCTGCAACCAAACGCAACCTAAATGCAAGTTTTTTGCTGTTCATGTGCAAGGGTGCATACAACTAATATTTTGTTATTCAAACATCTAAATATGTTTCACAGATTTTTAGATATTTTTTGAAATATTTTTTCCGACTTCCTAAGCTCCACCCTAAGAAAAAGCTCCAGGTCCCATCAACAGAAATCAACTTGCATTTGGATTGCAGGGGACCTTTAAATGTACAAAGAACACACTGTGGTGATCTGTTTCAATCCAATTCAGCATAATTGAGCTACTCTTGAAAAAGAACTCTATTTTGCACACTTTTCATCAAAAATATTTAATAATATAAGGCCAAAATCACTCTGGCTATGAATGATCTTTGTCTATGTCTCTAATGAATAGAACATTCTAACTGAAAAGGAACACATTAGTGACATTCTATTCCTTTACAGTTATAAATCTACAACACAGAAATACCATGGAGGTACAATGTAAAATCAGCATTATCAAGCACAGTGTACAAAATACACGAGCACAAAGAGAGATTTAGCTATGGAGTGTTCCAAAAGAGCTCTGCCAAAAAAAAGAAAAGATAAAATATATTAAGAAAAAACAGAAATACACTGCGTTGGAAATTTCATATTTACCTTGTAAAATACAAAAAGAGCTCATGTGATCAAAAGAAGTATTTAATACACAGATATGTTCACTTTGAAGATTTAATGCTTCTGAGGATTGATGGAATGACATCATCAAAATGAGAGAACATCAAGAAAAATAGGTGACAGAAATATTATTTCTCCAATGCATTCAAATCTGCTTCCCTTGGTCCAGATTCCCCCCTCGATACATTACATGTAATGAAAAGCTTTCACAAGCCTAGATGTGATTCTAGTCACATTTCAGTAAGATCTGATGTCCTTTTTTTCAGTTAGGGCACTATAATTTTCAGAAAGAGGTTGTGTGATAAAAAAAAATCAATAAATCATAGGAGGTTTCAGAAGTCAAGAAAAATTATGTGTCTGAATCTCTCACAAAGAGTGAAAAAATCAACAAGTAGTTTTCATGAATGCTGCAACAGATTCAGAGAAAATGAGGAAACCGGAAAAGCGAGAGAATGTATGGTGGAGCCTCTCGCCCTGGGCTCTACAGGTCAATATGAGGTTTCTAACCATAACTGTGATCAAAATACAACTAAAATCAATACATTTGCTCAAAAAACTGCACCATCTATCATCTTTTAGAAGATTCACCCACCATTCACTCATTTCTGCAGGTTAACTTGGAATTTAAATCAGAGCTGTGTTCCCACTTTTCACATTGTGTTGACAGTATAACAGTCAGTATGGATATTAACATTTTGGGGAAAACTTCCTGTTAAATGACTGTGTAAAGTAATATTGTGGAATATGAGAAAATTCAAGCTTATATCTGTTTTACCATGAATATATTTTTCTAACCAGTCTAAACATAACCTTTTTAAGCATGTTATCATTATATCTCTCATATTTAATGACATTTTCCAATTCTTATATGATATATCTTTCGCAGAACATACACATGGCTGGAACAAAACTGATATGTAATTAATCAACTAAACAGATATTTTATACTGCATGTTTGGTATACTGAATAGAAAAAAATGAAATATTATACAGACTGACAAAAAAGAAATGAATTTGGGAAGTGTGAACAGCTATAAAAGAAGAGAGGGAATGTGGAATGTGTGGCAGCAGGTGCCTATCAATGAATAGAGCCATTTCCTGTAGGTACTCCTTTCATTCAGTATAATCACTGGATAGTAATAGGCACTGCTACTTCTGCCATTTATACGGATGGTATTAAAAGAAATTGTTTAAATGTGAAAGGGGACATGTCTTTAAAACTGATAGAAATCTTCAATTTGGACATAAACTAGTAACAAAAGAATTCATCAGCTTGAGGTGGAATAACTTTAGATGTGACTTCCTCTCCCATTAACTCATATAAAAAGCAGCAAACCACCCCATACTCTCTAATTTCTTGATCTTTCCCTTGTTCTCTTCTATATTATTATCTTCTTTCCCCTCTCTTTCAATTAACCACTTCATATAGTCTATGTTCTTTATCTCTAATTTCTTTTAATCTCTTTTTTTCCAATTAACATACTTATGATTTCCTCTTTTTGTTAATATTATTATTCCATTGTTACACATTTTTTGTAAAATATAAAATACCTCTCATATATGCCCAGCTTCCTTACTGATTTGACATAGATAAGTCTACTATATCACACTGTGTCTGCATACAAATACATGTTCCAATTTGTAGACTTACTAACTTGACAAGCATAAACATTTCTTCATTCTTTCTGAAAATATCAGTAATATGCTCACATGCATTACCATAAAAGCTATAAACAACTTTTTACATAATTTAGACAATCAATAAGTTCATCAAATGTACTTTTAAAAGAAAAGAAAGGGCTAACAAAAGGGCAAAGCTATCTGTTTCACTGCACACAGCGAGGAGTTGGGATATTGAGCTTTATTGGGCTATAAACAGCATGACATTCATCAATCATTCACAAGTCTATTCTATCTGTCTATTGATTTTGAGAAGTACTTTCATACAAAAAAATAAACCATCACAAAGAACAGAGATCCAGTACAAGATAAGAATACACATTTAGCGCTTTCTTCAATACCATCTTCGTTTATTTATCTTTATTTTTGAGGTAGAAATAACATTCAAAATCACCTCTGTTCACAGGTTCTTAAAGCTACACGTAGCATACTGAACGTGCACAATGCAGAATTTTCATGAGCATTCTATTTTTTTTGGTAATGATTTGAATCATTCACTCAATTCTTGAATTTAATACTTGATACATGAAATGATTTTATTAATAATATATTTCATTGGGTCACAAAAGAACTTAATATTCAGAATATGCCGAGTGTATTCTGAAACCATTTTAAATACCTTTACTTCACATAATTACCTTAAAAATGTTTTTTCATTACAGTTTCATATCTGGTGAGAAAATTATTTGGGAGTTACGGAGGATAGGAATATTCATAAATGTATGCCAAACTATATTTGTAAAGGAGGGGCACCTATTGGTCAAAGATGTCTTAATTCTTGATATTTAGATCAGAAATATATAATGACAAGAGTATGTATGTATGTAGATCAGGCTAACTTTGTTTCCCTGTAGGATTTAATATGAAGTCTTCCATTTGCTTTGATTTAAAAAAAAAAATCACTTTTCCCACTACCCTTATTATGAGAGGAGTTCTTAAAATTAATCATGTTCCATGTTTCATAATTTTATACACTATTATATTCCAGGCCTGCAAAAAAGGACACACCACCTTTTCCTTCAACCTTTAAAAGTGAAACAGCTCTATCAGCAAGGCACTTGGGGGTGAACTCTCTGATGAGGGCAAGCATCTGATCATGGGCTTTTTCTTTCACAATGAAAACATTTTTAGGGGAAAGGGGATATCCATAATAATCATGAGCTCAGATATCTTCAAGTTACAATTCAACATTTTCAAGTAAAATTGGGTTTGTGTATGATTTGCTTCTTGAAAAGTATTGAAAAGTATTGAAAAGTTCCAAGCAGAATGATTAGGGAGACAGTGGAAACAGAAATGGCAATTCTCTTTGATTTCTATATGAGGTAACACATCCTAAACTAGCTGTTTCAAACATGATTTCCTGCATTCCACTAAAAACCCCAAACTTCAACAGACACACACACAAATAAAAAGACCATCATTTCTTTCCTGATGCATTTTATAACTGTTAACAGTTATGTTTGCAGATTAACACCATATAGCTTTAATCCTCTCTGGCTTTCTTAATCTCCCTATACCTGTCCTTAAAGATTGGGAGCAAATACAGGTTTCACACCAGAAAACACTCAACCCATATAACTAAGTTGGAAGTCTGTTAGTTGGGATAGCTGATCAATAACTTTCCAAAAACCAGTTCTTTTTTAGTTCTTGTTTGACATGGACCTTTGGTTTCTACTTGCTTTTTATAAACAAGGAATTAGCACTCAATTAGCACTGGCACCAACAATTGCTACTTGAAAGCTTAACAACATGGGGGCTTGGGTAAATGTGCCTCAACGACTTTATCGGCCTTAGAGTGCGTTTATGCTCACTTTTTTCAGGCCAGAATGAGGCTTTTGTTACGCGTTTAGTTCAAAAGACGGTTGCGTCCTTTCTCAATTTCGTATAATCGCCGATCGTAAACCCACAAAAAGGTGCGTTTACGATCGGCGTTTCTCCAGAAAGACGGTTTCTGGGGAAGCATAAACGCACGTCATTTGTAAACGTGTTTAAATGACGTCATGATAAACATATTTGTGGTTCACGTGAAAACGGTGCACAATATTAAGCAATGCTTTTTTTCGTAAGCTTAAGGCATGCACATATAGACGTCATCCGATCAAGATCTAACAGTTTTTTAAAAATAATACGAGTACTTTTTTCCATATTTATATCATTGTGTTGAAATGAGTGTCAAGGGCTCAAACAACAGCGAAAAGGAAGTGAAGGCCCTTCACATCGCTTGGTCCGAACCCGAAATACATATTGGCAGACCAGTTTGTGCTGCAGGGTTTCCAAGGAGAACCGGGCAAGCGTGCAGGGACAAAATCAACAGAATAATGATAGATTTTAATATCGAACCAATATTTTGTGGTAAATCTATTTTAACGTAATATTGAGCTGAGAAATGTGCGAGACTGTCCGGTCAGTGACAGTGTTGGTCGGTTCTCACTTTTCCCACCATGGTAGGAAGTCCATAGCCGTAAATCGAGACCGCGGAAAGGCGGTAGTCGAGTGCGAGATCGCGACACGAAAATATCACAGTATACATACTTTTTCAAAAAAGCGCGCCCAAACTTGACCTACAGGTTTGCAAATCCAGCTGCAGAGCCGAATTCGTCTGGAGAAGGGAAGAATAAACAGTACCCCGTGGAACTGTGTTTACGATGAGCGTTTCAAAACGCTCATTCTGCCTTCAAAAGTAAGCATAAATGCACGCCAAGAGATTTCCTCCTTCTATTATCATAACTTTAATAAATTGTGCTACCATTAAAAAAAAAAAATTGTCTACAAATGCATAACAAAGATCTGTCAATACAGTCAAGCAGACATACTGAGAGGTACATGTATTGCATCTTCATTTCTTTTGAATTATTATTTTTTTAATTATTTATTCTTATGGGAAAAATCAACTAATACAACTGATGGTTCTAACTGATGACTTTGAAAATTTGTAGAAAAAAAAAGTATAGAATCGCTGTTAAGAACAATGTCATCGTGACTTGGCACTGTTCAAACAACTTCACATTATCTGAACAGGCAGATGAATAACATGTACAAAATCCAGAGAAGGTGGAAACAAATTTTTCATTTACTTTTGGTGATTAGGATTATACATAAATCTTTGACCTACATTTTGATACATGTATATATTTTTTAAAAATAATCACAGACATTACTTAGGGGATTCTTGGAAAATAACAGTTTGATGTCATATGGAGATGGAAGACGTCATCATGGAGATTTGTATACATAGTATCCATGGCAACGGTAGTAAAATTTGAACTACGTCATGCAATCTATGTCAACATTCATATAAAACAAAAATGATTGTCCACTGATAAATTAAAGCCCATCAACAAAGGGGTAATAGAAAGTCTAATCTAGGTC
This sequence comes from Heliocidaris erythrogramma, assembly GCA_025617745.1. NCBI lineage: Eukaryota > Metazoa > Echinodermata > Echinoidea > Camarodonta > Echinometridae > Heliocidaris > Heliocidaris erythrogramma. Next base: position 18,294,819 of record CM046859.1, read on the forward strand.
ATGTTATATGTTCAATGTGGCAGGACTGAGACAACAAAAAAAAAAACAGGCTAGACACTCATCAAATAAACAAAACAAGTCTTTCACTGCACCAATGAGGCTAGATTTGAGGGGGAAAAAAGCTTGAACTTTGATAGACATTGGAAAGAGACATTCTGGGCCCTGTTTCATAAAACTTTGTATTAATAACAATTGTAAGAGATATATGACAAATTTGCTCTAAGCCAATCAAATTCAATGACTTCAGTAGCTTTTAAAATTTATCCCAAGCTTGTTATTGATATCAAGTTATAAGAAATGGGGCCCAGATTGGACATGAACTTGGAGAAAGCATGTCAAATATACAAAAGAGAAGTTTGTTGAACCAGTTAGAACTAGATTAGGAAACAAAAGCTTCAATTTCGATGGAAATTGAAAAGAAATCTGTCTGGCCTTGAACGTGAAATATGAGCTCACCTATACAAAAATCTTGAAACCATGTATATCTAAAGACAACAAATCATACCAGTATACCTGCTTGAATCTCAACTGATTAATGAACAGAAACCTACTACTGTGCAATAAATGACATATAAGCTGTATGATGTGATATCAGTTTCAATTTTCTCTCCATATAGCTTCTTTTTTTTTTAAATCCTGTATTTGATTTGACTGATCTATTTGAATATACCCCAGGTACCCCAGACTAATCTTCCTGCAATTTAGAACCTAAATCAAGAAGGGGGGGGGGGGGGTGGGTATATATTTACTGGTATAGGTTTATCAATGTGACAAGAAACTAACAAACAAATTAAACATTTTGAAATATTGCTACTTGTACATTATGCCTTATCAGGTGACTCTTGGTTCATGAAAACTCCCACCTCCCTGGCTACATTGATACCTTCATAGGAACATATAAATGGACACCCGCCCACCCCCCCCCCCCAAAAAAAAAATCCTTATCACCATCCTTTATGTAAAAGATTAGGCAGAGTCTGGTAAAAGTGCAATGAGATGGAGCAGAACATCCTACAAGGACAAAAGGGGGATTTATTCAGTGGCTATTAAAAAAGACTTCTTGTAGTAATTAGAAAGGAAACACTGAAAATAGCCATCGTCTAATTTTAGGCTCCGCCCCTGTTTACATCAGAGAGATAATACGCTGTTAATTTTGTCCTAGAATTTGGAAACATCTCCTCTGCTGATGAGGGAGAATCAGAATGGTATTAATCCATATTCTATGACATAGAGGTAACACCTTTCTTTGGCTCTCATAATTTGATGCTTCTGTAACTTGCTTTAATGGGGTAGAACGGGAGGAGATGGGATGATTTATGGTTCTTCTCAAAAACATCCTTGTAATCTTTTAAATCACTGTGTCTTAAATGCTCCCAACTGCCTGTCCAAAATTGTGCCACAAATGTCATTTGAAACTTTTCTCCTGGAACAGATTTAGTAAACAACAGGTGAATACATACTTTTTGCAGCTAAATATAGCAGCATAAATTGCAGCATGCCATAAGCGAAAAAGTAGTCCAGCATTCTACAAATGAGAATATGAGATCCGGTTTCATTTGAACTGAGGCTGGCATTATCACTATGGTTACTATTGCGTGGAAGGCTGGAAATAGGAGCACTGAAGGAATCAATTTTTTCTTTTTGTTTTATTGAAGGTCAGACAATTGCTTTATCAGTAGGGAAGGGTGTGATTAAATTTCATTGCTATTAGGCTATAATAAGACTTTCTAAAAGTAAAATAAGTTATTTGTTTCCTATAAGATTCTTCTCCACAAGACTGAATCAAACATCCCATAGCCTGCACATGAATCACAGGTCCATTTTACTTTACTTTACTTTACTTTAATCCCACGATGATATAGGACGAATGCCTGTTCATCGATCGTAGCTTATTGTATCATGTGATTATACATTTTCCATAGCATGTCATAACAAAAACGAATATGTGTCGGGAAAGGACAAAAATGTGTGAAAGATTCAAGATATTGACTTGATTTTGAATACTGAAACTTTCAATTTGGCCCTAAAGACCACTATCTACATTTATCTATCTATTGTTATATCTATTGGATATTTACATAAGTTGGGCATGACTTTGATCTTAATCAAAAGCAAACATATTTACTGACTCATTTTCTGCATGAAAAACTGTTAATACCACAGGAATAATATTTTGTGTAATACTGTATATATGCCAATCTTTTTCTTTTCCTTTTTGTGATTCTGATTTTTTGGTTGATCTATGTTATAGTCAATCACATCTTGATTTTATTGATTGCTGTTATGTTACTTTGATTTTAATTTGAAAAAAAGAAAAGAATAGCAGGATACTGTACCTGTGATAAGAACTCAATTGCATGGAAGAAATTAGAAAAGCACCTGATCTTTCCTTATTCAATAACAGGGCAATTATATGAAAACATACAACTATACCAATGCTTACATACATATCTCTACAACAGCATATAAATCATAAAAAGTATTAAAAAACAGAGAACAGTTAAAATATGAAAAATTATAACAAAAAAAGCCAGCAACAAAATTCATTTCACCCCAGAAAAATCCACACCCCAGCTAAAACTCAATTTAAAACCTACAATGGACATAGACATCATTTTCGCATTGTAATACACAGCATCATAAAAAGAACATGGAAAGAATTTTAAAAATCACTTCATTAAACCTTAAGAAATACATGTTCCTAATAGGTTAGAATGTAATCACTATCTAATCCATACAAATGCTAATTGGAAGATAAGAGAGCACCCGATATCTTATTAGAATTAAGAACAGGGGAAAAGAAACCATAGAACATTGATAAGAGTAGGCCCACCTACACAAAATGTACTTCAACAACATATCAAATGCTATATCTAGACAAATACAAGCATGGCATTACAAGAAATGCACCACACTTTGTCTGAAAAAGTGAGACTATTCCTTCCCCCGCCACTCCCTACTGCAGTAACCTGCGACCCACATGGCTCTACATTACCCGGGCTAGCCAATAAGATGAATTTGTGACTCTCCAAGTTCATGATTTGGTGCCATAAATCACCAAAACCAGTATGCAAGTGTATACATGCGTGTGATAATTTCATGAGCTTCCTTTCTCTGTTCAAAACTGCTTTATACATTCATTTGTTCATTTCCAGCACCAACCTACGTGCATCGACTTTAATGACCACTGCAGATAAATTTGGTTCATGAAACCAGCAACAAATCATTCAAAATTTTGTGATTCTGGAGATGTCATCTTTTATCTCCATATCCATGTTGCTTTTGCAACATGATATCCTTTCGTTGTACTACTGCCATCCCTTTCCTTTCTCCTACCTCCATTATGCCATTTAAATTTCTTTGTACTAAATTGTCAGTTTCTATAGGTAATGGGTCTGAAAACATGTCAAGCTTGGCGACTTTAAATACCATGAATACAAATAGATCATTAATTATAGGCCTTTACACTAATCTATGAATCAGGAAAAAGGGAGTACTTTCTATTGTTACAAATTTCAATCTCACAGGCAGTGCACGACCAGATATACTTTGATACCAGCTTGCAAAGTTTAAATCTGAGAAGAAATATAGAAATCATTTCTTTAAAAAAAATCTGTTCAAGGATAAAACATTAGGACCTATACATTGTATTTTCAATGAAAACATATTCAGTACAACATTATTTTCTACATTTCTTGATTTGAAAATTTGAAAATCTTTACTAACTGGGAATACAAAAATCAAATGCAACATTCAGCTCAAAGTGGGAACACAGTGCTGGAGACCTGAATGCCAAGGCATCTAAAAGGACATAACATAAATCATGACTTCAAAACTTTGTTTGGGTCATAAATCTTTCCTAGCCCTATCCACTTTATTCTGAGCTTTCCTCTAATGGTAATACCAAGAAGATGCTTTAAAACAAGAGGAATTCATAGCACGTGCCCAAGACATGGACTCCTATCCAAAACCTCAATTTCAACACTTTGAAAGAGATGGAAGCTACAAAATGATTGAAAATGTGATATTTGACCCATGATTCAAATTTCAATGTTTTTGCCCCCATTCACACACAGATATATAATCTCTATAATTATACATCTCACTCCAACTGAACTTTGTTGCAACACATAAGTTCATTCCCCAAAATTCACAAGTTAGTGCTATTTAAAATGTGATAAATTTCACACATTACTGAAAAATATTGTATTTTTCATGCAAAAGGTGAGATTGTGATCACAGTTCAAAAATCCATTTTTTTAATCTCACTTAATATGTTGTGTGTGAACAGCCCAACTGCTGTACCCCAGTTACAGCTGAAAATCCCATACTACAATACAAAGCATTTAAGCTAGATATTGAAAAATAACCATTCATTGGTGGGACAAATTTTTTTGTACATCTTTTTTTGAGATTCGCCCAAACCATGACACAGGAGATGAAGACATAATTCCACAGTATTTTCTTTAAAAGACGTCATGGTCCTAGTATTACATCAACCATCCTATTACTCAAACTTGTTTTCTTCTTTCCAGTCTGAATGAAACATTTTTTGAATTTGCTTTCTACTTAAAATTGTCCTCCACATGTCCTTCATGCCAAGCATAATTGACAAAAGTTTTCACTAAGCTTGCATTTTAATGGGTCTAATCCAGAGTAATCTCAGGTTTAATGTTCAAGAGGTTAATATCTTTCTTGTAATTTCCTTGACATTTAAAACTCTTTTTAATAATTTTTTTATTTTTATTTATTTATTTATTTTTTTTTTGGGGGGGGGGGGGCTACGTGGCTTTCTCTCTCTTATACAAAAGAAACCGTATCACAAGAAAAATGCAATCGGTCTGCTTAAAAGCAATCTCTTTTTCAGGATGAGATACTGTGACACTACCTAAAGTTAAGATAGTATACTATCTGTAGAATATTTGCAGTGTTGTCTAATCCTACAGTCATGCTAGTGTAAAACCAGAAACATTCACAAATTGTAAAAGACAGCCATTTTCACAGCACAAAACTTTGCAATTTGCAAAAATTTAGTATTATGTCAATTATGATTCAATGATTTTGCAGCATGAAACTTCTGCGAGTCTGCACCACTCGCAAAATTTGCGAAAGTGTCTGGTTTTAAAGTAGTCTTGGAATACATAAAGAAAGAAATGTGACAACATTTGCTTTAGTGACATTTGCTCTGAATTGATATTTTTTCAAAGATAGACAATAATTCAGCTTTGGATACGACTGGGTTCCAGATTAGGTCAAGGAATATGGTAAGGGTTAAAGGGAGCGACAAGTCGCAATCTATGGGCGGTTTTACAGTTGGCTGCTCCTTCTCTGGATCAAAGTTCAAAGCGACTTCAATTTATCGCGCGCAGCTAATAAAAGTTCGCACATTGACCCAAATTTGAGTAAACAAGATCGCACGTTCTTTATTCCAGTATTTGAATCTCATTGGTCGGTTACGTATGTAGGGATTCGAGTTAACGATCACACGAGGAATTCGGCAATAACATTCCTTCGGTAGCGCACGATTGGACCTGATTGTATCCGAATTTCCCCGAGTCAGGCCAACTGGTCAGGCCCATGGATTACGACTTGCCACTCCCTTTAAGGTAAGGTTTAATGATGGCATTAGACATTCACTTGGTGCTAGAAAGTGACAGCAGACCAACTATCGAAGGAGCATGATTTAATGATTTAATTTCTGCAATTCATTAAAGATTCCTGCCATGCACCTGGCCCTCACAATGCACAAAAATATATGTCATGACAGTTATTGGTTTTATAAGATTCCTTTACAAACGACTACAGTATGCATGTTTCAAATTTTATTCAAACAAAACTAAGTGGGCAAACAGGTTGGGTTTCTTTGGACTTCAGAGTAAACATGAAGACTGGGAGACCCTATTAGGGGAAGTTTCTGTCTCTACTTTTACTTCTTGGATTGCAAGTTCAATGTCAAGTAGCCTGTCATGCTGCAAAGTAATCTTGTCAAACATTTCAGAGGTAATAAATAACATTTATCTTCAGAACACCAGTCAACTTGTCTGGTAGCCCCAGGCAGCACTTAAAAATTGGTTTCCTTGTCCAGTTGCTTCTGAATCTGAATCTGATTTGATACATTGCTTTATTCCTCCCCCCCCCCCCCCCCTCCTCCATCATTTTTCTCAAACCCTCCATCTCTGCCTCTACCTATCTCTTTATATCTCTCTCTCTGTCTCTCTGCCTGTATCTGTCAGTCTCTATCACCCATCTCTTTCCCCCCTTCTCTTCATCTTTTCATTCATTATAGTCAGGTTCACATGCAGCAAGCTAAATTTTAAGTTTCACTTGTAGTTTCAAAACTTTAAGTTATCTTGTAGTTTCAGACCATATGAACAGATTTGTAGTCTTGAAACTTTATTAGAACTACAAACGAGCAGAGACCCTGAGTGGGGGGGGGGGGGGGGGGGGGGGGGGTCCTCCAAGGCCTACGCACATCTGGTAGCTGAAGAGAAGCAAAAAAGTTATTCTCCACTTAGAAATAATTTATGACACTTATGTACAGGACTGCAGGAATTGCTACAAGCAAATGTGACAGAAACAACAATGAAGTCTTCTACAGCACCGGTATCCACCAACTCAGGCGCTCATGGCATTTTGCATTCTCCCTCTTAACCATCTTTAGTATATTGCGGTTTTCTTCTTTTGACAGTTGCCACATTAAAAGAATTACAGAAATATTTTGTTACGATACCATGTGAACGCTATAAACATTGAAGCTTGTGCAGTGAAGTAAAACGCTTAAATTGTCCAAGTACGTGCAACTTGGTTGTAAGTGCATACATGTACATGGGTCTACGTGCTCAATGCTTTACAGACCATGGCAGCATCTTGTTCTTATTATACCTACATTTTCATTCAGCTTGAGTTTTTATTGACAAAATTTCTTGTTTAAAAAATTTTAACCGAAAGTCTATGCTTAACAGATATAAATGTAGGAATGCTACACTCCTTATGTATTTTCAGCATGATAACAATTACATGCTTATTCTAACTATATGATTACGAAGGGCATCTTTCAACCCTGTTCCCATTACGAGGGGGGCACATGGGTCCCGCTACCATAGCGCCACTCACAGCACGCACAGATGTTAACTGTACACCCTGGCACCTAGACACCTGCAGTCAGGTAGCACATCTTATTCTCCTGTTGCCCTGGCACATAATGTACCATAGTGCACTACACATGTGCTACAGATCATGAAGCCCTTACCCGATCTAAGATCTAAAGGGTTAAGATTAAACTGCTCCAATCATGGGACGGCAGTATTCGATGATGCCCTACCCGGCGACTTTTATCAAGAGATGGCGTGATCTTGTACGTGCCATTTAAAAAAAAAACACCCTCAATAGGTGCTCCAGAAGAAGGCCATTAATTGGCATTGGGATCTCCTTCTTGGCTTACCAAAAAGGGGGACTGTTCTTACCGTTAAGAGACCATGCTAGATCGTGTTATCTCTTAAACAAGATGAATGCGAATGCGTCTCCTATATGCCTCTGCTGTTGATGGTTTAAACTGTTCTTGAAATATTGTGATAACCAGAATAAAAATCCTCTAATTACATTTTAATTGACCTCTTTGACATTTGACCTTACAGCTTATAAACCAAAAGTCTGATCAGTTTATCCTCCTTGTCATGAATACAAAATAGTTGAGATATGGTGATAACAAAGGTAAAAAACATTAATTTCACATACACCTGTATAATGACCTCTATGACCTTTGACCTTTGACCTATGTAAACAGAATTATCTAATTAGTATGTCTCACTATTTTGATGCATTTTAGTTCCAAGTTTGAAGTTAATGGATCAAGTGGTTCTTGATATATACGTTAACAAGGCTCAAACCTGCAATTTCAGAATTGACCTCTATGATCTTTGACCTTTGACCTACATATCCCGAAATCTAATCAGATCATCTTTCTATGGTGATACATACTAGTACCAAGAAGTCAATGGATCAAATGGTTCTTGAGATATCACGTTACCAGCGGGACGGACGGACGGACAGACGGACGACCTGAAATATAATGCCTCCGGCACCACCTTCGGTGCGCAAAGGCATAAAACGAACAGGTAACTGTAGAGCAAGACAGGTCTCTCTTTCATAACTCTATATGCACTGAAAAGCCATTGGATTATGACTGCTTTGATGGTGACATCAACACAATGCTCACCAAGACTGATGATTTCTTTTCAAACATGATATGACAATCATAAAGCTTTTTTTTCAAAATGTTTAACATGTCTCTGAAAGGCAAAAGATGCCCTCACGAAGCATGCACCTGAATATGAAGGCACATCAATTCTAACACATTGTTGAAGGGACAAAAGAAACTTTTCAAACTCAAGAGAAAATGCAAGAACATCCCCCAGGACTTACTGTCATAGATCCCTATGAAAGGATGCCAGAACAATGATTGATAATGGCATGACTTTTCTTGAAGGTCAGCATAACACTGCGCACACGTTTCCTTTGGAAAGGGATGGGTAGTGGCAAGAGTGTGAACGAATGCCACGTTAAAGATAAAATCTTTCGGCGGTCTTTTGTAAACTTCAAACATACCCTTCCACAGATAATCTGAACTTTGGCACAAGAATAAAGGTTTGGAGCGGTAAGACCTGGACCCCTGTTACACCGGAATATCTACCCGAGACTGGTTTCTACAAAGCTGACCCCAATTTTTGGATCCCTGTTGCACCAAAATCGTAAGGAGTCTTGGGGCGGCCCGGACTGCTTTTTGAGCGTGACACCGACTTACGCAAAGCTACCCGAGACAAGTTTCGAGTGAGACTTTCTGTCTGCGGCCGTTGTGGGCTTCCTAGATGTAAACAACCTATCAACGGCTAGTTTTAAAAAAAATGGACATATCTGAAAAGAATCTAGCAAAAAGATACTTTTTGACGATAAAATGCCAAGTCACATACAATTGAACTCCTATCAGTCCCAACAAAACTAACCCCTTCGAGTAAATCGTAAAATACTATACTGTATTTAGCGCACGCTGTGTTTGCGATGACGCAATCATTCCAAATGTGCTAGCAGCACACAAACCAGTCTCAGGTAGGTAAGCGTTTATACCAGATCCTAAGGAGTCTCGGGGCGCCCCCGAACCAGTCTCGGACCACATCGCTAGGTAGTGCGAGACTGGTATGCTCAGAAGTGGTCTCCGGTAGGTTTCGTCCGTTTACACCGGATTTGGAACCTACCCGAGACCAGTCTTGAGGCGCCCCGAGACTCCTTAGGATTCCGGTGTAACAGGGGTCTTGGACATTTGAAACTCACACATTCATACTGCATTAAATGAAACATAGAGTAAGACTAATTCCACTTTTTTAAATACAAATCTGCCTTATTAAATTTCATGTCTTCTTACACCTTCTTACATTTATAAAGTATCAGTTTTTACTTATTTCATTGAAATACTTCCAACTAAACAATTTCTCCAGCAGTTGGGGAAACCTGTCAACTTTTTTGCATTATTACCAAATTTTACAAGACGAAGCTTTTCATAAAAAACTAAGTGGGATTATGTTTTATACTTAAATTTCATGTTTTCCTTTAACTGGATTCACAGATTTTTGGTGTGAAAAGACTCCCGTATTCTTATTTAATATAAGGCTCATATTGGCAGCACATGACAAAGAATACCAATGATTTCAATATGGCACGAAAAAGAGACATGATAACGAAGCTTTTCGACCTGCACTCATCAGGTTATTACGCAGGTATATAACAAATTACTTGAAATCAACTGGGTTGCGTCCGGGTTCATTCGAGTATAATATAGTTGATTTCAAGTAATTTGCTATATACCTGCGTGATAACCTGATGAGTGCAGGTCGAAAAGCTTCGTTATCATGTCTCTTTTTCGTGCCATATTGAAATTTTGTAGTACCAAGAAATTATTTGAATACCAATGATCCAGACATTAATCTAGACAACCTCAATACATTGTTCATATCTTTTTTTCAAATATTATGAAAAGTGGAGATGATAAAAGAGATTAAAACCTGACAGAGAGATTTCTTAAAACTGGTTTGTTGAATGTTTGACTAGCTGTCTTGGAAATTTGAAGGAACACACCCCAGGGTTATGTATGCTATCTGGCAAATGCATATAAGCTGTTCATTGATGTACACAAAGAGGAATACTTATGGCGCCTCTGGGCAAAATGCAGTCATAAAGAAAAGGCATCAATGTAAAGAAAAATTTGTTCAAGAAGAAAACGGTATTTCACGTTTATTCATGAAGCATGCAGAGCTTTAACTTATTATGTTGGTTATCATAATACAACAAAATTTCTTATCAATTTCTCTTCTTTTTTAGGGGGGGGTGGTTCAAAACTGAATCTAAAGTCAGCTATTCTGAAGTTTTGAAAGATGAACTGCATCAAGAGTGGCTCTTTGTAAACTTTAGAAATTTTGACTTATAGTTTGCCCCACGGTCAAATTTTACCTGTCAACCCTCTCATATTTGGCAAATTAAATGAACAGATTTTGTGATGGCTGCAATTTTAACCAAAAATGTAGGTCAATGTCATGGACACGGTGAAAATTTGATCGTCCCTTCTTATCATTGTTTCTTATCTGTCCCTTTAACCCCCCACTCTTTCTCCCCCTAGTCAGTTCAGGGCTCTGCACTATTTTGTCATATTGGATGAGCCCATCGCTAAAACTTTTGAAATTTGGGGTCCAGACTTATATATATATATATTAATTATCCTGAGGACCTTTTTGTGTCAAGCCCTGCTCTATTTCCATCCTTCTTTTTCTCTTTGTTTCTTTCTTATTCTACTTCAGCAGGACTCTTTTGAGCATATTTAGTGACTTTAAGCAACACAACACAATGACAGAAATTGTTTGAACAGAGGCCAGGTATTCTTTTTATTTAATGATTCAGGGACAATTTGCCCTCTGTCCCTCGATATCTCTTTATTTCTCACTGCTTCCTCGTAATATTCCTTTCTTTTTTTCCCCTTTCTTCATCTCTTTGTCTGCATCTCTCTCCTACAGCTCCAAACTTCAACTTTTAGGCAACCCTCAGCTATGTTTACATTCTCGTATCTGACCCAGCCTGACCCCATCCAATTTCCTTCATGATGTAGGACTGTCTCGCAAAAAGACCCACCCTGATTGCAGATGCTCTCAAATTTATATTGTCAAAGTTATATCTGGAACTTGTATAACTACCTATTCATGGATACTGCCCCCTACACACACCTAACATCCAGGAAATCACTTTGCACAAACTTCGCAAATTCAGCTGCGTTGCTACCAAATTCAGAGTAAATTTTATTTTATTTATTCATAAAAGATCACATTGTTGTTAAATATTGATTTTGGTTTCAAGATATTACCAATGCCAAAAGGTTGGTCTACATTTATTACTAAATACACCTAACAAATTCTTTTCATTTCTGAAAAGTGAATGCTACTGTGGTTTTATTTTTATCAACCTATGAGGGTAATGCAATGATAATATCAGACATTAATATGTTTTAATCTCAAGAAATACTGGTAGTGGACACCTTTAACAAATTTACGAAAGAAGAGGTATTTCAATTCAGCTTAACAATATCTCAGTAAGAGATGGAAGATAAAAGTAATAGATAAAAAGTTTTGATTGTGGGGGAAAAATCTTTATCATAATCAAACACCTGTTTTGGAAATGTTTTGAATAAAAAGCAGCAGATCATATTTCATGCACATAAAACCGACCAATACAATAGAAGCTCATAAATTCTGCAATTTTGAAATGAAAAGGAAGAACAGAATAGAGAGTCTCCTCGCAAGTTTATGGGTGGAGTTTATTAGAACATGATTGATGTTCAAAGAAAACATTCTGAAAATTTGTTCTCTTCAAGCGTTTTTTAAAATTCCCCCTTTTTTATGAAATGAAAGGGTGCATATACATAACCCTTTCTTTGATGAGCAACCAATCACCATAAAATGAATTCTGACATTTATAATAAAGAGTTGTCCACGCTTGACTCGTGTGTTAGGCATTCTTCTTGCTCGTGCGGAATGCAGGCATGCATACATTGTCACATAAAGAAAATTATGAAACGGTTGGAAAGTACAAGAACAAGTTGCTTAGTTACAAGATTAATATCATCAATTTGCAAAGGAAAAAAATTAGTCCACTCAAAGGGAAAAATATAATTCTTAATCTTGCATATAAAATGTGATTGATGAACCCAAGTGTGATTCTTTTGTCCAAGTCAAATAAAAATCTCATATTGAGATGTATCCAAAGCTTTTGATCCCTCCTAAAGAGGGATGTTTTCTCAAAACTATTTTGTACACTTTTCTTCAGATTTACATGAGAATATACCTTGAAAACCTCAGCATGAATTTAGATGCTTAAACTAACATTATCTTTAAAGAATTTTGTTTTTTAAAATCAACACATCTTTTGCTGAAAGCCAGAAGGAAGGTAAGTCGTACACTTTACACTGTTAAAGTGTACCAATTACCTGAAAATTAATTTGTATACCACTAGGAAGTATAGAATTAACCAAAAATATCTTTACTTGGTGTTCATTAGGTCAACAGTTTAGGAGTATGACGGAAATAAATGATAACATGAAGGTGAGCGCGCAGAACCCAGCTCAGAGTTGGGTTCCGCGTTAAGGAGTCTACTCACGAGTCACATTTACGCTCATAGAGAATGTAATTAAACTTGCAATATCTCTTTATGGAAGTAATAATATTTGAAGCCCATATTTTGAATATAGTATAATGATATTTAACTCCTAACATACAGAGCAAAATATATTTTTTTTGATTGGTACACTTTAACATTATTCAGGCTCTGAGCAGACAACATGCCCCTCGATCTCTACCTGTGATGTCAAAAAGAAGAGACTAACAGCCACAGCTCAAGGCTCAGATTAAGGGCAGATTGAGAGCCAGAGGGACATTAATTCATATGATTTTGCAAAGGAGGTAACAGCATTCTGGCTCTCAGCAGACATGTAGGCCTACCTCTCTATCTGTGACATCTCAAAGAAGTGACTAAAAGCTCAGATGTAGTTCAGATTGAGAGCTAGATGGGCATCAACTCAAACACTGGAGTAAACGCCATCTGGCTCTAACAGTCTAAGCAGACATAGGCCTACCTCTCTACCTGCAATGTCTCAAAGAAGAGACTAACCGGCATAGCTCAAAGCTCAGATTTACGCACGCAAGGTCTGCAAGCGACTCCAGGCCTTTGACAAGGATCAAGACAGGATACATGTTCCGAGACGGAATTGAAACGCGCTGCAGATGGGAATTTGATCACCTCAATTTCATGTTCCATTTGTAATCCTCAAAAAGTCTTGACATTTTCTCGGTCATGTTCGACAACCTTGGCAGACATGAGGCAACATTGGGGGGCTGCACTTTTCTGTTTGGGTTTATATATGGTTCAAAATAGAAATGACTTGAAGTTGATCGCAAAGCAAAACATGTCAGAACAGATGGGAAATGATGAGAAATTTGTATTGGTGGTTTTCTAGTCTATTCTTTGTAAAAGGTTGTTTATAAGCAAATACTGTAAAAATATGAAAACCAAATATCTAATTAGACTAGCATTTATCCTCATTCTTCCACTCATTTTTTTTCCTTCACATCTGTGTTTTCATCTTTCAATTTCTCTCTCGCTCTCTCCTCTCTTTCACGCTCTCCTCTCTCTCTCTCTCTCTCTCTCGTTTCTCACTCTCATTCTCTCTCCCTCTCCTTTCTCTATTTCACTCTCTCTCTCTCTCACTGACTTCTCTGATCTACTTCTAATCTTTAACCTCTGTTTTCACACATCAGCTTTTATGTTATCATATTTGAACCAGATCTACCATTCACCACTTGTAAGCCTCTATAATTTTATCTTCGTGGTGAAACAATCAATCTAAAATCAATGAAATTCATCAAAAGAAACACAATACCTTTCAATTTTCTGTCAATGCTTTTTAAAAAAACATGATTTTCATTCGTTGAGGAGTAAGTATCAAATTTCACCTCAAGGAGGATCATGAGGTATTTGGGTGCTTGCCAAGCAAATATTTCTCTAAATTCTGGTATTTTGTCTGGAAGGGCTCACTAGCTGCAGCCTGTTGATCATCACAGACACTATATACCAGCAGTTGAGACCAAATTATACTCGGCTAGATATTAAAGTGAGTAGGCAAAGACTCTATTGTAGCAATATAGACCCCCAATCATGTACATACTGTACATGTATGTACTTTATACAATGAGATGGAGGGCACAGACTAATCAAGCCCTGATCATATTTTCCTGAATTAGTTGGCAGCCATATAGATTCTATTTGAGCAATTGTGCCATGACCATACTAAGCTCAATTAGTCATTACTCACAGATTCTATTTTAGTTCCTGAAACATGATTATACATAATTACCTCAATTAGTCGGAAGCCATGTAATTCGGCCCTGATTACACCACACTTGCTTAGTTGGCAGGCACAGACTCTGTATATTGAGTCAAGATCATGCTCAACTTCTGTAGACCTAAAATTGGGTCACAATTACGCTTACATTTGACTGAGCACAGACTTTGTCCTGACCATACTCAACTCAATTAGTCAGAATTAGTCTAGCAGGCACAGACTCTGTATATTGAGTCAAGATCATGCTCAACTTCTGTAGACCTAAAATTGGGTCACAATTACGCTTACATTTGACTGAGCACAGACTCTTGTCCTGACCATACTCAACTCAATTAGTGAGAAGGCCAGCAGGCACAAAACTGATTATTGCATCTGAACCCTGATATCAATGATATCATAAGAAGATGTGAAACTCTTCCAACAATCTTAATCCCTTAGTCTCTCTCATATCTATCACTTTATCAATATTTGCCAAACTCTTGGGCCCTATATATATATCCCGTTTTACACAAATAATCATGTCTTTATACCTAAATTGCATGTTATCTATGCCAATGATATATATTCAAGATCTCCTGCAAATGCAGCACCCTACTCCCTCAGTGCTCAGCTCAAAATCACATACTACTCATTCAAAACACAACTTCACGCATTCTTAATTGGCAAACAAATAGCTCTTTCAGAGTCAGTAGTAGAAATGTTTTGACATGCAGCACATCATACATAGCACAAGGTTTATGATCACAGAAGGTTCATTTGAAAGTGCAGAAGACACCTGTATTTGATTAAGGAATTTTCACACAAAAGCATGAAACCCTTGATGCAAATAAAATGATAGTTGAGCGATGAACTGGAGGTCTTGAAAATGCTGTTGCAAAACACATACCAACACATCTCACTATACTTTGACCCCTTGATCCAGCCTCTCCGTCTACCCAAGAAAATCTAACCAGTTATTCACCAGAGGCTTTTTGAAGGGGAAATCCCTTTCTTTTCCATTACATTAAAGAGCCCCTAAATGTAATATTCATACTGTGGTCTTAAGGTGAACTGTCCAGACTGACCCTGTGCCAACTTTGAGAAAATACACAAGAGCAGATAGCAATTTAGTTCAGGAAAGTTCCACAAGAGCTCTAGAAAACTCAATAAGAGCCCTGATAAAGAAATCAAATACAGTCAAACCTGTCTATTAAGGTCACCCAAGGGAAACAGAAAAAGTGGCCACTGTAGACAGGTGGCCTTTATAGACAGGTTCTAAGGCACATATTTCTTGCTACAGGGAGGCAATATAAGTGACCACTATAGACAGGTGACCACTATAGACAGGTGACCGCTATAGACAGGTGACCGCTATAGACAGGTGACCGCTATAGACAGGTGACCGCTATAGACAGGTGGCCACTAAGACAGGTTTGACTGTATACTGTAAAACCAGAAACATTTGTGAATTGTTGATAATGGATATTTTCATGACATTATCTTTCTTTTGAAAATAACACATATAAATCTGGACCATCCACAAATTTCGCCAAAGTTTCCTACATGCCAAATTCTGGAAAGTAATTCTCAATTTTACATCATGATTGACTGACCGATTGATTGTGTTGGTTTATTGCAATAAAAGATCATGCAGCGTGATAGCTGAAATTGTTCACTTTACAAAGTCAAAGGTATAAGACACATAAACGATTAAACAAGAACATTCAACCATTAAACTTATGTAGTAAATAAATCATCAAATCTAAAGGGAGCTCTCACAAATGAAATAGTCTTTTTACACTGCCAATCTGCAGCCAGACACATTATGAATTTTGGGTTTCAATTGACCACTCTGTGATTTCTGAGCAGAACTATTGCTATGAAAGAATTCTTTATGTCCCGCCAGTATTCAAGATCAAAAGCAATATTTGCATCTGCTGGTGGGATAAAAATGCTACAGTAATGTCATTCTGGCTCTCTTGGGAAAAAAAGGTAAAAAATACATCTACATGTCAGGCTTTCCAGGTGATTACTCTACAACCATGGCATTCCTGGTCCAGAGAAAAATGCTTCAGCAATTTACCTGTCAGATTTTAATGGAAGGGTAAATGATTTTAGGAAATAACTTTAAAAATAAACCACAGGGTACATCAAAACTTACCATGCACGTAGGTCATCCAAAAGCACTTTTCCCATTTGAATCTTCTCAGTTAAACTAGCTATCACAGCATCTCCACATCTCTATTACAAGCTATATATCTCCTAATTCCAGTAGTGGCGTAAATCAATTTGCACAAGATCTTTACATAGGAAGCAAGAATCAGCCATAACTGATCATCACACATAGAATTTGGGTGTTGAGTTCAAACAAGTTCTGCACCAACAGAACAAGAAAGAGGCTCTTTTGTTGGTTGTTCCCCTATCCCTCACCCACTGTGGAATTGCTTCTGCAAAGTGCATGACAACTTTTCCTATTTATCTAGTGATGTGGAGCTTTGTTGATTTAAGCATTTAAAGGTGTGTTAGATTTGCTTCATATTAGACTTCTTGGAATTTTTCAGAGTTTACAGCACTGACTCGCCCACAAAAAAAAAATGTCATTCATAAAACTCAACAGGCTTTGCATGTAGAACCCATTAAATATAACTCCTCCCCCCTCACACAAAAACTTTTTTCTTACTTCTCCATTGCATCTCTATTGCTCACATTTTCTAACAGACAATTAAAAGACAGGTAGAAAAGTATGAAAACGGATTACAATTTTGGGATTGAAATAGAAATAGAATGTGCTGCAGATCTCATGTAGTTTTGCAGCTAGCTAATAAAGCAAGAAATAGAAGGAAACAAGCCAACTAGAAAATATATTCTTAATGAAGTATTGCTGCTTGAAGAAAAATTGTTGAGTGAACATTTTATCTAAGCAAAAAATATAAACTCTGATGTCGAAATTTATGCCACATGTTGCACCTGTAATTCTGAAATTATCAAACTCCCCCCCCCCCCCCCCAAAAAAAAAAAAAATCCTTTAAAAATTAATCCAAAACATCTTTATTTCAAGGGATGATTAAAAAGAATATTATATTTCAAAACAGATGTGCATCGATTGATTAAGTGCAATAAATCACTTAAATCTACAAATATATTTTGAAAAAAATTATGATTCTATCTGTAAGATGATAACTAAAAATGAAATTGCTAACTCACCATATGTTGGAGAAATTGCCACCTGAAGCATTTTTGATAAAGTGGGCAAGTTTTGCTGTTGTGAAAAAAGACCTCTCTCGTTTGATGAAATATGCTTAATAAAGTGAAACCACAGAAATAATTTCCAAAGCAGATCAAGGGATGCACCTGCAGGCTCCGCCCACCTGTATCTCATTTGCATCTTCAATCACGCTCGGGTAGTCTACATGCACAAGACCTTTCTAATCACATCTCACATTCAGAGGCTCAACCAATGGACTGAAACCTGATTTTTGTTCTCTGGATCACATGTAAATATCACCCAGCTGCCAAGCCCCCATTGTGATCAAATGTGTCTGTAGAACACAGACATCTATTGATATAGATGCAATATTAGAATATCTGGTTGGGTCTAAAATCACAGACTATGCTAATTGCACTTGTACTGCTTCACCAAGGTCAAAACAGGGAAAGTTACATTTCCCTGGTTAAAATACAGGTACAGTCCAGAAGGAAGTCTTACAAATTAAAGGGCAATTCAACCATAATTTGATTTATGTGAAAGCAGAAAAGAATCACTGAAAATTTCACGTGTAAGAGACTCAGCAAACATTTCTCCTAGTCTTAAAACCTATTATTTCCATTGCAATAAAAAAAGACTTTAATCAGTGCTTCATAAGTTGGTTTAGCGAAATGGAGTGGCACAAAAAGACGCATCCGGAATGCAAACGGCGATATTGTTGGTGAATTAAAAGTTGATATTTGACATTATGTGCAAATTGCAATTTTGGTAATAAAAGCCTAGTTGTAGTATTAGATGTATTTTTACACTCTGTGTGGCTTATAATGATATGTTTCTATCTTAATACAATGAAATTATGATTTTCAGCAATATTCATTTTGCGCTCCGTACGCATCTTTTCAAGCCATTACGTTTCGCCAAGCTACCAAACTCCTCATTTTTCTTGTAATGTACGTAGTACTCTATTTTTTCATTAGTTCACTGCACCAAGGGACTTTTGAGATAAAGCACTGACGATGTGCAGTTTGGTTTAATATCACAGCTATTTAGAAGCCTTCAAAATTTGAAAAGATAAATAGATAAATTACTTCTCGGGTGAGTATCATGATTATTAAGTGGTGAAAAAGTCTTTTCTAATGGACAAATCAGGCATGAGGAATCTGCTAAACAATACTTAATCCCCATTGAAACCTGTTGTAAAACATTTTGTTGGAAAAATAATGGCATCAACAGGTAAGCTCTATCAAACAATGCCATATCTACATTGTGGAAGAAATGGAATTCATCCCTGCGGGATTCATTCAGATTTGAGACGAATGGTTGATTTCACCATTTGAGAATTGTGTGTTTGCTTTGATGATGAGCCTGTGGACCATCTAATGCATTTAGGGAGCTTCGATGCTCTAATGCTCTAATGTAACTTGAGAATATGGCATTTCACACTAGATTAAACCCCAAAGAATGTTGAAGAAATGTGTACATGAACTTTCATCTACATTCTATAGTGGGGCAAGGTAAATTGTTTGTTTGTTTGGCAGGTTGCTTGCTTGTTTCGTCGATGGTTTCGTGAACTGGCATACGTGCCTATGCTCAAGTGCAGGAGATACAACATACGTCGGTTCGCGAAACGAGCGATGGTATCTTTGTTTATTTTTTGCATTCAGACCAAGTGTAAAAAATTGTTTGATATTCAAACATGTCCTTTCAAGTGGTAGTATCATCCACTAGAGTTTATAATCTCTTTGACAGCCAGAAGATTGTTACCTCCTTGATAATTATGGGATGTGAGCTACATGTAGTGCCCTTCTTGATCTCACCAAAACATGTGCCGAATAGCCTAAATTGAAATATATATATATATATATATATATGGGGTTTCAAAAAAAAGAGCTGAAAAAAGCTGAAACTAGTTTACCTGATCTATTTACTTGTCCTTTGATGTAATGCAGATTGAACGACCGCCCGATACATGCGGCGGTGCGGTCCACAGTTCTCCGTCATACAAATGCAAGCAGCATGAACTTCACTTCGTGCGAGAAGGCAAACACATACAGTACATATACAGTAAGTTGTTTTCCATATTTGGTCGCCAGAGAGCTAGACTCCACTCGCACTCGCAGCAGTTTAGCTAAACTACGTTTCCAGGCGTTTAAAACCATTTAAATAATGGTTGCCGATACAATAGCAGGAATAGCACACAGGAAAAAAGCGGATATTGAAATCGGCGATAATAATTTTAAAAAGCAGATTTCCGCTAAAAAACAGATCTCACAGGCCTGATATATATATCTATATATATATATACATGTACATATATTCCTAAAACCTTAAGATATATAAGCTCTAATAAGACATCATTTTGGGTCTAATAAAATGTAAATGAAACTTTGCTACTTATCTTGCATTCCAAATACCTAAAACCTGATAAGTTCAGAAGTTCACTAGTGAATTCTTGTCAGGTTTAATTTTAATAAGCAAAACATTTCTGTTGCTATAAAACATGACAAAATATTCCCTGTAACAAGTTATACAACATCAATTATAAATCTCCATATTCAGCAAAATAGTAACTGCAACAATTTTCTATCTTAACTGTGAATTGTTATCTATTATCATGAGGAAATACATGTATATCTAAATGCTTCTGTCAATCCTGAAATTCTACCTTTTTTGCAATTTCTGGCATCATTAATCAACAAATTAACATATCAAACAAATGACTATGCACCTATCTGTCAGTGTATGGGATATTGACACCTTCAGCATATATATGAATCTTCACACCTTAATGATCAATTATGCAGTCGATCTTATCTTAATCAGATAGGGTCCCAGAAGGCGGGGGAGGCTTACAGGTGAACAAAGCCTAACACAAGATATCTTCATGTTTATCGCACCAAATTCCCTCCCACTTCTCCCGCCTCTCTACTTCCAAATTTTTGTTCCTGAGTGAGCCTCTTTTCTTCCCCATTTCATTTACTAACAGAGAATTATAATCATTTTTTTACAATGTTCGTTAAAAATTGATAAAAGGTTAATAGGAGAGGGGATCGGCTATCAATTACGAGTGCTTCACAGATCACCTGATCTGCCTTTACCAGTGTCAGCTGGAGCATGTTCTAATTTGAACTAATATCACCTTTATTAACAAAACCACAACTATAATTTTTCCCCTCCATGATCAAACAGCACCGCCGCCATCCACTGCGAAAGGGGAACCTGTTAATTTTCTCTCCTTTTCCAGAGACCGTCTTTTCAAATGATTTCTTTTTTCATACACGAGTGTGTGAGGCAATGAATAGGAAAGTCAGGCACATCAAAGGCACCTCATCACGCTTTAGCTGGCGAATTAAAGCCATCTCTCATTGTTAACCAATCAAATTAAGTCGCCCTTTGGACCGCAGCAATAGGACTGCATTAGTTCCAGTTCCCTGGGCTCCCTGCAGGCACTACAGGAAAAAGAACGTCATATAACCTGGAGGACTATGCCTTAGTCGCAATACCCTTACAATTTTTTTCACCCGTTTTTTTTTCTTCTTCTTTCCATATTTCTGAGCAGAGCACAGATTTGTAGAGACCTGGACAAGACATTCAGCAAATTGAAAGGAGAAAATTAGCTCTAATCAGTCACATGACCTCCAATTTCATATCAGGAGTTAAAGAGGATCGTTTAAAAGTCAGCAGCACCCCAAAAGTACATTAAACTCTTCTTCTACAATAGTACTGGATTAGCAAAAGCTTCTAGAATAATTTACAGCTAACTAAAAAAGAGAAGAAAAAACAGGAGCATCGCTAGACCATTTTCATCTGGGGGTTCCGATCAAATTTGCAAACAAGGGTAAAACGTCAGATTTTCAAATTTACTAGTAGATGATCCAAACTGTACCAACAAACCTTACATCTAAACAGGTCTTAATCAAGTTCAAGTTGATAATAACATCTGTTAAAATAAAAATGTATTTTCTTCAGAACTCATGCAAGATTTGTATAAATGACACGTACTCACATGTTGTAAATATATACTTCTTGGTAAAAAAATAACACTTTACCCGACTTTTTTTAAAATTCACTTGATTATTGTGACAAAAACCTTGGTGATTAACGCAGCAAGTGCCCGTGGATGTGCACAGGCTACTTCTGCTAGTATATTCATATATAAGACTAAAGCTAAATATCAGTAAGATATGTATCTATTATGAAATGATCCAAACGTATTTGTCGATTCCCAGCGTCTGTTGTTATCTGAATTTTTCCTGCCAATTATGACTGCGTTTACCTATTTATTCCATCTTTCGCGGTATCTAATGCGATCAAGAAAAATGCAAAATGAAAGAGATTATCCCTGCATCATATTGTGCCTGTGACAACCTATGGCAGAACAAATTTTCGGCATTTTGATGGAGAAAAGAAAAAAATCATTGTTGTCACAAATTCAAAGTGCGTGCAAATTTAATGTGTTGTTATGCGTTACCAAGCTATTGTTTTCACCCAGCGGCCGAAACACGACGAAAGTTCCCGGATGTCCAGATCGCAGAATAGAAATAAAATATTATTAGCACTTTAATCATCATTTGATCTCCACCCTTATCAGTTATGAATTAATACTTAACCCAATTCATATATGATCTTACAAATCTATAAAAATATGAATTCGGGAGTGATAACAAAGTAATTCATTTTAAATGTCCTATGCTCCTATAACACTGGACTTAGAAAAGTTCTTTGCGGTGAAGTTTTTTTGTTGATTTGTAATCGTAACTGGTCAAAGAACATTTTCAGCTTTATTGCCCGAGGAGGAACCTTGAGCAATATATATAATTTGCATATCAAACTCCAGTGTGTTATTTGTGTTATGCAGCACAACCTGTGACGCAATGAACGGAGGATATACCAGGGAATTGTATTGTATCACAGGTTTCATTGCACCAGATTATCAACACTGTTAGCATTGGATGCAGCGCACACATTGGGCGTAAGTTGTCTTGGGTTGTTCATTGTCTGTAGGTGACGCTTTTAATTTTTCATTTATGCAAAATGCTCAAAGTTGCTTTGGGGGCAAAAAACCTGAAATGGCTCAGAGATGGAATCACAAATCCACAAAACAACTCAAACAGAAAGAACTTTTCTAGGTTGATAAATGTCAAGACGATTATAACTTTGAAAAAACCCAAGATAATACTCTTTACAAAATAATATTGTTGCTGACACAGATCTCTCTAGAAGTACAGTGTAGCAATGGACTAAGCAATAACTTTGATCTGAAATAAAATTCACAAGTTCATTGAGAAAAAAATTCAAAATCTATAAAAATTCTCGAAGAAGCCAGAAGAAAGTTTCTGAACATGAATGTCCAACAAATTTAAAACAGCTCTAGATTTACATCCACTTCATAAACTAATATTGTTCTTCAGGGGCCGCGGAGCGTTTCAGAAAGTGGGGGGGCTGATTTGATTCCACTTGAATTGAATAATGACAATTTTGAACCATTATGGGGGGCTGTTATGAAACGTGTCTACTCAACAAAAGTCGTGGGCTACAGCCCCCCTCCCAGCCCCCTGGATCCCCGGCCCATTTTCTTGACAATTTTTCAGAACTACATTGTCAATGTGCCAATGCACTAAGCAATGATGACTTTGATCTAAATTTGATTGTCCTTTTCTACAGAAATAAGTTATGACTAATTTTCTAGTTACAAAGAGAGTAACACCTTAAGTAACGCCATCCCAGTATATAAATGAATGAGACATCATTAATGAATAATACATCTTACAGCCTTGACATCAATGTTAACGATGATGGATATCTTACAGATCTCAAAAATAAAAGCAAGCAATTAAGGTGCTGATAGCATCACTGCCAACAATCTTTTAAACAAAATTGTGCTTAAAGAATTAAGGATAATTACTTTTATCTCCATATGATCATCTCCCATTTCAGAACCTTGAGGATTCCTCACCCATCTATCAGCAGGAGACATCTTATATACCTTCTAAATCTATCCCACAATGCATTCAATACTATCAGCGACTGGTATCTGTGTTCGATGACAGCTTTTTCAGAAAACATGAATAGACACTGAAGTTTGCGGGGCAATGACATGAACTAGAGGCAAAGAAAGGAACAAATGGAATATTTAGGAGATTATCCAAGAACAGATCCTGCTGTTGCTAAAGTCCTTTTTAATGATGAAGGCGGGAGAAAATGTGCGCACTGCTTAAACTTTGAATTTATTCCAAATCACGTTCACATTAAGCCAGTGTTGACCTATCTTCCCTGATATGCCCGTAGCAGAGATGAACGAAGCGTAGTTTGAAGTGAATTTTTCAGTATATGTCTACCGCGTGTCACTTGTCCGAGATCTGCTCATTTGATTGTAAAATGCAACATGAGCATAATATTGCGTTTTAACTACAAAAGGGGGCGGAGCTTAGTCCTCAGTCACACTTTGAGAATAACCATGTACTGGCACGATTTGGACATTATCGGGGCATCTACTTAACTGCATGACTGGAAACAATACGTAAACAATGCAATCAAATTCATACCCCAATTATTTCGCAACAACATCCCTTCCATGGATATGAAAACAATTAAAATCTGGCTCACAGAACGCATATATTTTTTGACGAAATGCACGATGCCTGCGCCCCCTTTTCAAACCTTACAAAATGAACGCATCATAATATATCGCATGACCTACATACATGAAAATATATTAAGTCATTCCCGTTCATGTTAAATCCGTGTTTACCACACAAGCCTGATCGAGTAGAGGGCAAAACGCAACGAACAAAACGTTCAGTGCCATCAGAACTCTATTAGGGAAAAACTCATGAACCCGGTGTCCCTTTTCAATTGAATATTTTTCAATGCAAAATTTATAGCAAAACAAGTAAAGTTACACAAAAGATATAAATATAATATTTGAAAGTAAAAAAAAATGGTCTGTACACACAAGAAACATATATTTGGATTCAAAGCCTTTCTAAATTCACTCAAAACTTGAGATTATTATCCATTTTTCTGTAGAATAACTTCATTCAGATCATTCTGACTACAGTAGATACTAGCTGGCTAGTGAGAACACTCCTATATTCCTGATCCTCCATTTGATTTTCAGTCATCAATTAGGCAATTACTCATCTTATTCAACTTCTTGATTCACTCTACACCACCTATCCATCTCCTCTGATAGAGAAAATGTTATGAATAAAATCCTATCTATCACTTCATTACGTTTTATCAATTTTCAGGGCATTCCACTCAAACTGGCGATGAACAAAAGCATAGAATGCTTTCATTCATTGAGGGATTAACAATTCTGTTTATCTAAATTTTCGTATACTTGCCAAGGCAAATGGAAACAAATTTTTCAATGACTCCTATCTATGTTACAGATCTACAGTTCTGGGACCGAAGCTGAGGAGTGAAGAGTAACATTTGACAGCGACAAAATAGCTTTGGGGCACTGATCGCACTACTCAGAAAGGTAAGGTCTTGTGTATGTTATCGCCAAAGTATCAAATCTATACATTCATAAAGATGAATATCAAAGTAAATGGGTCTATATGTACAATAACTGATCAGGAGCTACACGTACTGCTCATAACGGCCCTTTCATACTTGTGCCCATTACGCCAAATGACAGGCGATACCAAATCTTATTGCCTCATTTGAAAAGGGTGCACAGAGTAGTACATGTAGTTTACATGGTTTCCACACACACACACACACAAAAACACAATTCCAGGGATCAACAATGAACTAGAAATGTGCATTGCTGGGGCCGCGCAATGCTAAATGTATCCCCCGGCACTGGCAGCAATTTGAAGGAGGGACAAAGACCCTCCCCCATCCCCTCCCTCAAACAAAAGGATGGTGTAGAAATTAGATGTGTAGGTTTCACTAAGACACATCTTCATATAAAATTTGAAAGAAATGTGTTGAGAGATATACCAAGATACATCTCCATACAAAATTTGAAAGAAATCCATCAAGAAATGTGGCCTGCAGAGTGCACTCACGCCATGCCCTGAAGTATGACCTTTGACCCTATAAAAGACGGAACACTGGTGGCAGCATCACCAAAAACTATAGGTTTTTAGATTACACCAAGAGACACCTTCATGCAAAATTTGAACAAAAATCCGTCAAGAAATGCAGAAGTAAGCGTGCAAGAAATGGAAAAATGACCTTTGACCCTATAAAGGACGGAACAATGAGGGCAGCATCACCAAACAGTAAAGATGTGTAGATTATACCAAGATACATCTCCATACAAAATTTGAATGAAATCCGTCAAGAAATGCAGAAGTAAGAGTGCACAAAAGGGACAAATGAGCTTTGACCCTATAAAGGACGGAACAATGAGGGCAGCATCACCAAACAGTAAAGATGTGTAGATTATAGCAAGATACATCTCCATACAAAATTTGAAAGAAATCCATCAAGAAATGTGGCCTGCAGAGTGCACTCACGCCATGCCCTGAAGTATGACCTTTGACCCTATAAAAGACGGAACACTGGTGGCAGCATCACCAAAAACTATAGGTTTTTAGATTACACCAAGAGACACCTTCATGCAAAATTTGAACAAAAATCCGTCAAGAAATGCAGAAGTAAGAGTGCAAGAAATGGAAAAATGACCTTTGACCCTATATAAAGGACGGAACAATGAGGGCAGCATCACCAAAAATTAAATATGTGTAGATTATACCAAGATACATCTCCATACAAAATTTGAATGAAATCCGTCAAGAAATGTAGAAGAGTGCAAGAAATGGAAAAATGACCTTTGACCCTATAAAGGACGGAACAATGAGGGCAGCATCACCAAAAATTAAACATGTGTAGATTATACCAAGATACATCTCCATACAAAATTTGAACAAAATCCGTTGAGAAATGTGGCCTGCAGAGTGCACTCACGCCATGCCCTGAAGTATGACCTTTGACCCTATAAAAGACGGAACACTGGTGGCAGCATCACCAAACACTATAGGTTTTTAAATTACACCAAGAGACACCTTCATGCAAAATTTGAACGAAATCCGTTGAGAAATGTGACCCCCAGAGCGCACACAAGAGTACACACAAGACATCTATCAAAATATGACCTTTGACCCTATAAAAGACGGAACACTGGGGGCAGCATCACCAAAATCTATAGGGTTCCAGATTTTACCAAGAGACACCTTCATACAAAATTTGAACAAAATCCGTTGAGAAATGTGACCGCTAGAGCGCACACAAACTATCCCCAAAAATATGGCCTTTTACCCTATAAAAGACGGAACACTGGGGGCAGCATCACCAGAAACTATAGGGGTCCAGATTTTACCAAGATACACGTCCACAGGAAGTCTGAAAGAAATTCGTCGAGAAATGTGACCGCTAGAGCGCACACAAGAATGTGACGCGGCGGCGGCGGCGGCGGCGGCGGCGGCGAAACGCTGCTGAATCCAAAGTATCCTCCGGCATACTGCCGGGGGATACAATTATATAAATAGTGCATGGTCTATCATGCATTATATCCTGCATCATAAAATTCTCATGCAAAGATTGGCCAGGAATGTCTCACGTGACACAAAATACTTTCACCATGAAGAAAAAATGGATATCGCGTGACGTCAGACCTCCGGATATAAAAATATTATGACGTCACTTTTTTGTTTTTCTGGATATTTCGAAGCTATCGATATCGCGACAATATATCGCGATAATGTTTCTGCTTTAATAGCGCTGAGAGATGGCTGAGAGAGCCGCTAGCTCAATGTACGTATGAGTGTATGCGCGTAGTGAAGTGCAGATGACCCTACATGCACGTTGATCTCCGCTAGTCGAGTCGACCACGTACCAGCGCTAGCGTTGGATTTTGAGTGCCATGTAAATCTACAACACCTTACGAGAAGGGGTCTATTACCCCATCTTTTGACTTGGGGAAAAGTTCAGGTTTCAAGTTTACATTGTTTGGTTTCATCGTTGGATTTGTGCCATGTAGATCTAGATCTACAGTAGACTATAGACAATACTTACAAGCCATGCCAATGTGGCCAGGCATCTTTTGTGACTTTTGGCAAATATGGTGAGTTGTATACATTTCATATAGATAATAGAGTCTAGACTAGGTCTAGGACTAGGTCTAGATTCTTTAGTTTTATTATTGTTTATCTATCTAAGCATCCTCTGGTAGGATATAAATCTAATATACCATGCACGCTTTTCGAGGCACCAGTTGAATTATGGATTCTTCAGTGACTGGCATAGTTACTATTTTCTTCGGGGCTGCGCCCCTCAGAAAATAGTGCTATACCAGTCACCTCAGAGAATCCATAATTTCAACTGGAGCCTCTCAGTGCAAGGTATATTTGATTACTATACTGGATTATAAAACGGATTTAAGAATGTACATGTATGTAGCCATCCTGATTGGTCAAATAACACCACGTGACCATACTGAAAAGTGTGTTGCATTGCGCAAGTTTAAATTTCCGTGCGCGCGCATCACCCCACCACAAATTTCCACCATAGAACCATGTACATTAATCACAAAAATCCATAAATCTCAACTTTTAAAACCATTTTATCTTTTTTAGTTTACACTGGTTTAATTCAGTTAAAAAGGAAAATATATATAGAAAACCCAAAGGCTCTGCTGTACATGAAACTATGACTGCTTGTTTTGAAGAATTCTGGCCCATTTTGTTTCAAAACGGCCTGTTTATTGATGTTAAACACAAGCCGAAACACTATATTTACACACGTTTCTATGGGAAAGTACGTCCATGCATGCTGACAAGGGTTTCTTTAGTGATTGGTTCGAAGTGTTTCTGATGGCGGAAATTAACCAGTTAAATGGTTCCTTAAAAGAATACAAGTTCCAACTTTGACCTTTCTATTCTGGCTTTCGATTGGCTGCATGGAATTTTGGCCAATTTCATGAATAAATTACCTTGCCTAATGAGCGGAAAAGCCCAGAAGTAGAACTACTTTTTGTTGCCAATTTGAATTTTACGCAAATGTTTCCAAATGATGAACAATTAATTGAAAAAGATATTTGTTTGTCTCCTTACATATATTACCTATGTGTAAATTTAATATACTATTACTAATAACCATTATTCAAGTGAAAAATTATGAAAGAAAAATATTTATCGATATTTGATTCCCTGAAAATTAGAAGATCTCTTGTGTTTGTAGACTGATCACTCAAAAATCAGATCTGTGCGTGTGCTCCTATGCTTGTCATTCAGGTGACCTTCAAGTACGCGGATGCAACAAAGTAGGCGAAACTTATTGACATGGTGCAAAAAAAAAAATTGATAACGCACGGCAAGGGGTCTAATGCACATGTAAACATGTAGACATGCAAATATAAACATGTAAACATGTATGCAGCGCAGACGATATACGACTTGATTTTGCTATATCTTTTTACACGCTACCGTATACGCTATCGATATCGCGATATCGATTGTCTCGCTAATGTCAACAAATCAACATGTGATGTCATCCAGGAAAGCAAATGGCAGCCTCCATGACTGTGCAACTCTGGGCATTTCTATGGGGTTCGTAACCATTTTTATAGACTTCATAATCATATTGCCGACCCGTTTTATAAAACTATTAATACATGGTTGTGAGTTCGTGAGTTTGTGCATTAGTGCAATCCGGCAACATGCAGGTTTTTATCGTGGTGTCCAACACACTTGGCTTGCGCCTCGTGCGTATAGTACACCACAATAAAAACCTTTGCGTTGCCAGATCGCACCAACGCACTCCCAACCATGTATTAAGGGTGGAGGTGTCGTGGTATAGTGGTTCATCATTCACTTGACTCTCAATCCAAGGGTTGAGGGTTCGAATCTCAGCCTGGCACTAGCGTCTTTTGGCAAGACATTAATCCACATTTGCCACTCTCCACCCAGGTGTAGTAAATGGGTACCTGGCAGGATTTATTCCTTGAAATGCACTGTGCGCTGATTACGGCTGCTAGAGCTAAAGCCAGGGTAATAATATCCAAAACCCTTTGGAAGCGCATAGGGACGTTATATTATAATGTGATATGCGCTATACAAGAACAGTGGTATTATTATTATTATTATTAACACAGCGGCGTATCCAGGATTTCCCAATAGGGGGGGCGCCAGGAATTATTGATCGCCGTCATGTGGGAGAAATTTTTGCTTCTGAAGAAGGGCTGAGATGCAAAATAGTGCTATATAGTGCTATTTTTTTTTTACGACGGCCAAAAGGGGGGGCGCGCGCCTGTTGCGCCCCCCCTGGATACGCCACTGATTAACAGTTATATTATGTGCACGACAAATACTAAATTATCCCAAGTGTAAGGTGAAATAGACCTTCACATGGGATAATTTAGTATTTGGAGTTCATATAGTCCAGTAATGGTGCATAAATAGAACATGCATGCACTAATTGTTATAGTAAATAGACCCCTAGATATATAACTGTAGTTTTGTATTAGACCTTGGGTGTTATTCTGAAAACTATGTTATTTTTTATGTTAAGGAAAACTGTGTTAATTGTCATAACAAATTGAAATTGCGCAAAATAAACACTAATCATTGGTACTTGCGCAGATGTCTCTGTTAACTTTACGTGGGCACAGCCATCTTTGCGAAATTATTAACTAATGACTTGTCCTGATTTTGATTTGTTATGACGATTAACATCGTTTTACTAACATAAATGTCAACATAGATTTCAGAATATGGCCCCTGTATTCCCCGGGCAAAAATCAAAGTTATAGTGCACGATCGTGCACTATAACAATAATTTTGCACGTCATGTGATGCGAATCTAACCAATCACAGCGCGTATTATACATATACTATTTACTATAACAATTTAGCCGCTAGAGGGTGTCAACTAATATTTACCGAAATGCTTGCTTTTGATTGGCTGAACCACGCTGTGGGATCAGTAGGTCCAGCTTTCAGTAGTTTTGTCCACATCTCGTCTCTTCGCTTTATACAGTACATAAATGTATGCAGGATCATCAACTTACTTCAGCTCACACAAAGTATTCATCAAGTTTTGCCAATATTTTTTAATCATTTCATCCATCATAATGGACGGTTCTGAGAAAGAAGATTTTTAAAAGACTACAACTTTTTAGTTCTTAGCACAGAGAGAGAGGTGTAACATGGAGCGGTAAATGAATAGTGGAACATGTCAGTCTTGCATCGATCGACAGTCGCGGCTATGTATGCAGGGGCGGATACAGGATTTTCAGAAAGGGGGGGTGCGCACACAAAGGAACCCTCCGTTTGACGAAGCCAAACGGCCATCTAGGGGTTCCGCGCCTGGTATGTACGACATGATACAGTCCTAGACTAATTTTCTTCCGACCAACACATCGTTGCTATGAAATGGAACCCCATACCCACAATACCACTTTTGTATTTAAATTCAATGTCTAAGTCACTTTTCAATAGCGTTTTAGACATGTTCTTGATCAGCTGATCAATAGGAAAACTCAAAACGGACGGCAGTACCGGAAGTAGAAGCCACAACCAAAGTAATATAGCGCCGCCATCGGCATGCAAGAAAATTTTGGGAATTTTGCAGGTGATCAGGATTCACGAAAGTTTCATGCCAAAAGAATTAATTGACCCACACAAATGAATTTTTGCAATTAGAAAAATTCTACTGCTGCGAACATGTTCAAATGTTTCATTTTGCAAAAGTATACAAACTGAAGCCCTATTCTGAACTGTAACCTAAACACTCAGATATATGGGTGTACACATGCGTGTCCATGGGTTTTCAAAATACCCCCTAAACAGGTTTTATACTTGGATGAAAAAGACCCCTAAACGAGGATTTTTTTTCATCATCCAACCCCCCTAAACAGGTTTGACTTCGGCCAGATTAGTCAAAAGCACCCCTTTTTGTTGAAAATCAGCGTTTTTGGACCCCTCAACGAGTAACGCGCGTTACGCGTTCCACCTGAAAAAAGGACCCCTTTTACGCGTTTTCTTGGACGCTGCATTTTCATAGCTGATAAAATGCGGTTGCATCATAATTCTAGCATGGTCTTGTCACGGTCGGCACTAAACCCACTTCTCGAAGGAGTCTGGACTGAAATGACTTACTTTTTGGTCTGGATTCAGTACTCACAGACCAAAACAAGTCTGTATTGTGATCGAAAGCGCACATGAAAATGAGACTTATGAAATCTTATAATTGTTGTTTTATGATTGGACTTTATATATATATATATATCTACCAGCTACAACTGTAACACGGTCAATTTCTAAAAATGTTCTGATTTTAACTCCTACCCTAACCTTACCCTAAAACCCAGTCTTGACCAAAGCCTAACCGTACATCTTTGAAGAAATAAAGCTAGGAGTGAATATAACCAGAGTAAATCTCTTACCAACTGCAAAATGACATCTAGAGAAACAATATTTGATTCAAGATAGTTTGAGGTACATCTCAAATTTCTGACAGGCCATGAAGTTGAAATGTTTCATGGGAAATGCATTTCTGCAATCTGCATCCAGCGGTGTCACGCTACACAACTAAAGCCAACAAGCGAGTCGATCTTCAAGTATAACCGACGCATCTAAATTCCCAGAAAGGTTAGAAGATAAACACCCAATCTCCAGCATTACCAAAAGAGATGTGAAACCTCAATGTTTCCTGTTCTGCTTATTTTTCTCTGCATCTTGCAGGTTCTTCATCCACACATGCATCACACTAGATGAGCATCTTGACATAGGTTTTGTCTCTATCAAGACATATTTTAGTGGCACTATCCATAGAGGTAATATATTTTCAATGTAGATGAAACAGCTCATAGATATAGATGGAAAAGAACCTTCATAAAAAATTAAATTAACAATTTTTAGTATAACTTTTTCATCAATAATTCTAATGACATAGAGTGTAGAATCTTATCCCCCTTCACAATCCTCTCCAAACCATCTTTCATAACTTTCATTACCTTCAGTCATTTTTTTTTGCAAAAACACCAATCGCTTCTTGAAAATGGTCACCAGTATAAATTGGTTTACGGCTCAGGCTTAGTCGACTTCATGTAGGCCTACAGTGCAGGTTGAGGAATGCTGATTATATTACAAAAAATATATGATGAAAAGAAGACAGAATAGCCCATATTCTAAACTCCAGTCTAAGTTAATCCAGAATTTAATTAATACTGACTTAGACCGCAAGTCCAGTATTTCTATACAAAGTTAAACCACACTTAGACTAGAATTTAAGTTAACCGTAGTTTAAAATTTTCAATTTTTGAAAAACTCTGAATTAAAAGGCAGGTTTATGTTTAAACCATACTTACACATGTAGATTGCGGTTTAAGTTAAACCAGAATTCTGAATACAGGCCAAACGATAGTGAAGGAAAGAGGATGAGACTGAGGTAACAAAATAAATGACAGGAGGGAAGCAAGTATAGAAAGCAAGTCAATAGAGAATAGTTACGTTCACATGATGGGAGCTAAACTTTAAGTTTCACTTATAGTTTCAAAAATTTAAGTTTACTTGTAGTTATATTGTAGTTCAAGACTGTATGAACGGACTCGTAGATTCGAAACTTTAAGTTTACTTGTAGTTCTAGAACCACAAGCGAGCTTGTGGTTAAGGCCGAAACCACGAGCAGTGGGACCGTGGTACGTCCTCCGTCGCAGTTTCAGACCATGTGAACGGAATAAACTTTTATATTTCGCAAAGCTTGTAGTTAGCGGTGACCTCGCTGTTCATATTAAACTTCCGGCTCATACCGGTACCTTTCACACGAATCATGAACACACGATCTGTATGTGTACTGTACGTACAATCTTTAGTATAGACTTCCGGGGTTAACCACAACAATCGCTCGGCTTGTAGTTTCAGCTCCTTGTTTCCGGTTCATGTGAACCCTCGCTGCGGTTAGGGAGTCGTGGTTTCGTTAACTTAAAGTTTCGAAACCACAAGTCCTGTATGAACGTAGCTAATGATTGGCTAGAAAATGACCTTGAAACAGTGGATTGCAAAGATCATGAAGGTATGGAAGTGGATATGCTCAATAACTCCTCCAGTTTACCAGCCCACACAACCCCCTCTGCCAAACTCAAATTTGCACTTATCCATCTCTCCACAAACTTCACAATTTTCACTCATTCATCAAAAAGCCAAAACCTGAAAATAACCAACTTCTTTAAAGTCAACTGCAACCCATAAGAGAACTACTCAAAGAAGCTCTTTTTACATTTGCTATTGTAAAAATGAATGTCATGTAGGGCTACATGCATTTTACCTTTTCTTTGAACAGATCCTTTTTTCCAAATTTCCATAGCTCTTTTGATGCTTTCAAAATATTAAAAGCTGCTCCTCTGTTATCATGTATCTTTTTCCCATTGATACATGATATAAAGAGAGTAAAGAAAATGCATGTCAACAATTGCACTTTGTTAAACCTCAAACACAAGATCAGCAGCTAAATTGGGATTTAACTGATGTCGCAATAATCACAGAACTCAATCAATATCATCTTATCTGAAGAATGATTTATAGAGAACTACATGTATTTGTTCAAGCTTATCGGTTATCCCTCCCATAGAAATCAATACACTCCTTTTTTACCGAAATTTCAAACTGAAACTCCCCACTTGTATATAAGAAAATAATCAATGAAGGTGTTCTATAGCAGCCTTATGATCATTTAGAAAAAAGGAAGGGAAGATAAGACAAATATTAAATTCGAAAAACTGACTGAAGGAAAGGAAATCAATCCCTATCAGTTTCATCAGTAGTACATGACTGAAGAGGCTAAAATTGCTCTAAAAATGAAATTCATTTCAATACGTCAACATGAAAAGTTATAGCCCTGTATAAATGTTATAAAGCTCAACTGCACTTTAAGGATAATGCTTATTGTTCAGGTGTTTAGTTCTAATTTACTTTCAACTTCAACTCTGCGCCCAAAAATCATTTTCTCTTTCTTTACTGTTTTCCCATCCTTGAATAATTAGGTTGATCAAACATTCAGTAGATTCATTTAAAATGAAAATGAAACTAAAATGAAACCATTATTGACAATTTAGAAAAGTTTTTGTTTTGATCTCTTTCTTCAAGATGTACTTTAACTTTACATTTAATCCCCAAGTTCCTAGACAGAAAGGTTCAGCTTTAAAGCTTAAAAAGAAAAACCCTCCAAAAGTTTGATGACGTAGACATGCAAACTTTATCTTTGCATTTTTCTACCAAAGTTCTAGAAAGAAAAATTCAACTTTTAAGGTTTAAAAGGAAAAACCCTCCAAAAGTTTGATGACGTAGATGAGCAGGCAGACAATAGTTTGCTGTGCACGTTCAATGTACACAGGCTAGCGAGTGCCCCAGGGCATTGACAGCTTTTTGATTGATGGAATTGTACAATGTACGTCCCAGTCTTTACAAAATTCATTTGGGGAACTGGGACAAAAAAGGAGAATAATGAATGAATAAAACGGTGTTTGTTGCATTGAAGATTCGGGTATCACTGACTTGATGAAATATCCAAGTTTTACGATATTCTTTTGAGCCGTGTGTTTGTGTCTGTCCATGCTTCGCGACACTGCGCACAAATTGGCACTGTGCAGAAAGAATCGGCAAGCAATATACCGATGAGCTACTGTGGTGGACTATTACAAAAGGAACCCTATTGGAATCACCCAAGTGAAACATATGCTGTTGGAATCCTTATGGTGTCACTTTATGCGATCAAACACTTTTCTTCTGCCCCGGCATACAGAATGCCCTAGATAATGTCTGGTGCCTTTCTTATCTGATCTTGGACTCCGACAGTGCGAGACAAGGCTTATACCTAAAAGGCTTTTAGGAGGATGATAGGGGTTTTTAGCAACAAATTACCCGTTCTCTCCATCTTCTGGAAAAGAATAGGGAACAAAAAGTAAAAGAGATACTGAATTGAAAGTACAAAATACGTATTCTCTCTCCCAATTCTCTCTCCCGATTCTCTTGAACACACATCCGCCCCAAAAAATGACAGATGAAAGGGGATCTTTTTTGGCGGTGGATTTCACAACCCTGATCTGCGACCAGATAACCAAACTGTTCTTTCAAATCACCCCAAACAATAGGGAAGCGTGAATGTTATCTCCCATGACATCAACAAATATTTATGTCAATTATCATAATTCCAGGGTTCTCTTTTTTCGTGTGAAACGAGAG
The DNA here is from genome assembly GCA_025617745.1 of Heliocidaris erythrogramma. NCBI lineage: Eukaryota > Metazoa > Echinodermata > Echinoidea > Camarodonta > Echinometridae > Heliocidaris > Heliocidaris erythrogramma. The sequence continues at coordinate 18,330,628 of CM046859.1, forward strand.
ACAAACTTGTGAACTATGAACACTTCTCAGTCCATCTGATTTGAATACAGGTCCACTAATGAAACAGAATTCTCAATTATTGATCAAAAGATAACAATGAAACACAGGAGATTGTTAATTTAAAATTCAATCAGGAAACTGATATGTAAACTTAATGGAAAAGAAAGCTCCGTGAAATCAGTCTCTAACCTCTACAAAAAAGTGCAGGATAATTACGCCTATCGGTAAATATATTTTTCTTGTCAGGTTCGACTAAGAAAATTAGAATGGCTATTTTGAATTTTCCTTTTCTTCTTAATTAAGGTCAGGCATGCAACAACAAAAATTCTATTGGTAATAACATGTTCAGTTCAAAGTAGTATACTATACTACACCCAGTTCAAGGACATATTGTATTAACCGAAGGAACTCTGGGTGCTCTATAGAGATAACTGAATGAGTGATCAATGACTTGTTTTGAAAGCAGAAGTTGTTTTTACCATAACTGCTTAAAGATAATTACTTGAAGTGCATTTTTTTATTGATACCACTACTAACCCTGAAGTAATAAGAACAGCCCATTACTTGACTTTATTTTTTTTTATCTTGCAGCCCCCTTCCCCCTCCTTGAACTCAGTCTTTGTAGTTTTAGTGTTTTTAGTTTTTTTTCTTTTAATTCTTTTTTTTCTCCATCACTCTCTCATTGTAGCTTATAGATATCATTTTTTTCCTTTCCTCTCTCTTTGTCCCCTTTTCTCTTTTTCTTTTCTTTCTTTCTCTTGGTATTTATGGCTGCCCTCTATCTCAGTCTGACCACCATTTCTTTCTCTCACTTCTTCCCACTTCCTTTCTTTTTTATTGGAGATTCCTGAAATAATACATTGACAAACTTGTGATCTGTTTAATACGACTGCTAAAATCTCATACACAGATCATAAAACATCTCTCTGAATAAAAGCTGATGAAATATTTCATCTTTTCATCCAAAAGTAATAATGGGGAGAAGATTCATGGGTGCCCATCAAGAAGGAGAGATTTATGGCCGTGGAGTTGGAGATCGACAGGAGGCATTGTCTGAGCGAAAGCCATTTCTGGGGCAAAATTTAAATGTAACTGACTGCTTTCTTCCATCCAGAGATCGAGCTGCAGATAAGTGCCTTGTGTCATCATGAAATTGGATTTTTTTTTTTTTTGGGGGGGGGGAGGGGGAGGGCCAGCGTCAGGGCACATTTACCAGGAGATGCTATCATCAAATAAATATTGTGATTTACTTCCATGGTGAATAGAGGCAACTTTGATGAACTGCTAATGACTTGCACCCTGTTAATCCCCTATTTCATTGTAAAGGCTGCCTTCTATACAAATCAAACAAAGATTAACACATCAGTTTAAAAGCCTGTGAGGTACGTGCATAGAGTGATGTTTTTATAACTTCCATGTATCGTTTCTCCCTGGAACTGTAGCATTTATACATTGCCTGAGGAATACAGGAGAAGGCCTCATTTGCAGAATGGGTCACTTTGACAACACAGAGCTTCCATCACTATAATAATGGGATTTACAAGATCACGTTGCAAAAAGCCATACAATGTAATTACCTGCTACATGTACATCGATCTCCATCAATTTAATGGAACCTAATTTTTCAGAAATCTTTCTCTATCTCTATCTCTATCTCCTCCCCCTCTCTTCTCACCTCTCTTTCTCTTTCTCTCTCTCTCTCTCTTTCTCCCAGTTTTTTTGTATCTGCAGCTATTCATTTGTAAAGCAAAAAAATAAAATTGGCGCCAAATAACAGCAACGTGGTAAATACAGATGATTTTGCATTTAAAAATTCTGTGTCTCTAAATAATGTCACAAGTGTGGTGTCGTGAGGTTCTCTCGATTTTAGATTTCTTTCTAAAATTTTCTCTATTTGACTTTTAATACATTGCAAAGTAAAGACAATTTGTGTACATGTTACAGTTATGTGAATATCCTTTGCACCAAATATATTGCATAAACAAGAAAATGTGGCGGCCTAAATCTACCAGTATAGAGTAGCAAAAAAGAAGGGTAAACTCAATGCACATTTTTGCAAATGGAGATTTGATTTGTAATTGATGTTCCTGCCTGCCTATACATGTATATTGAGTAACAACATACGCTGCTCCTTTTTCTTCTATTCTTTGTGATTCTGTCATTTTTGTTGAATTTTATTTGTTTAAATCACATCTTGTTGATATTGATTGTTATGTAAGTTTACTTTTAATAAAAACATTGGATCTATCCCCTCACCTTTATTTCTTGTTTGGTTCTCTCCACCATAACCGCCATCATCGTTGCTCCCGTCCTGTCCCCCAGGCTTGATGGACTCTGGTGGCTTGCCGTTGGTGACTGCGCAGCTGTAAGAAGAAAGAGCAGGCAGCACCTCCCTGTCGTGGTACCCATTCTCCTGCTCACTTCCAGTCTCCTGCTTGATCGTCCGTTGGGCGGCCGACGGGACGGCCGATGGGACGGGCGTCTGGGCTGCAGAAGGAGGGCACGGCGTCTCACTCTGGACCCGGATAGGCGGGATAGGACGGTGCTGGGGCCCTTGCGTGATTTCAATAAAACCGGGTGGGGAGCCATTTTGTGGACTGCCGTTGATCACGTGGTGCCCATTGGTAAGCCCACCCTCTTTGTTGCCCGGAGGAGAATGCAAATTAGTCTGTTGTGGTTGGTTGCTCATCTTTCATATAAATGTCTAGAAGGAGTAGAGAAGGATATATGAATTTGAATGTTACTTTGATATACATAGAAATTGTTGAAATACATATATGGGAGAAGTATGACATCACTATCTATATATATATTACGCTAAGGATTTGGGGCCTTTTTTTTGTTCAAATAAGCGCCTCCCCTGGCCCTTTCGGTCCCCACCTTTTGGTCGTCGCGATCATTTTGGATCGATTCAGGTGCCCGTAAAATTTTATGCCTCTTATTTGTGAAAATTCGGCTCCAGGGAGTCCGATTTATGTAAGCATGGTATACTTTCTAAATTGAACTTTGAACAGTTTTCTTTTTTTGTTTTAGTTTTTTTTTTGGTGTGTGTGTGCCAACTTTTGGAAAAGGCAGACCCGTATTTTTTTGGTCTTGCCAGATTCTTGAAAATTCGGTCAGTGGGGGGGGGGGGTTATGGGGGTCCCTCCATAATTCTCTGACAAGCAAAAAAAATAATAAAAGGTCTTCATTCTAAAAGAGGGGGGCACAATCAACAAAAAGGCAGATCGTCTATGGTCAAATTGCATACTTTCCTTCCAAAGGGGGGGGGGGGGGCACGGGCTGGAAGTGCCCCCCCCCCCTGGATCCGCCAATGCACATGTTGTAAATACTTCTTGCTAAAAAATAACTTTACCCAAATGGTTTTTTTTATTCACTTGATTATTGTGACAAATATACTGTACAGTGATTAATCAACACAGCTGGCGCCCATGGATGTCCACAGGCTGCTTCTGCTAGTATACAGTATATTGCACTAATGACAGAATCCAATTATTGTTCCCTCATAACTTAAAATTTACAAATCTTATAGAATTTGGGAATGTGGTGGATTAGATTTACAATTAAGAATCATCACTTTGGACTGAACATTCTGCTTCTAACCAACAAGTCCATGGATGACCGAGGAAATTCATAGCGCTATTGGTGCCTGAGAAGGCGCCTTGAGCGCAAGTGGAGGAGTACATGTACCAGGAGTGGAGCTGGCCATGAATTGTACACCAAACAATGTCAGGTTGTGTCTCGTGCAATTCAAACTGCTAAAACTAAATACTACTACTCAGAGTGTGTTGCAGAATGCACAGGTAACCAAAGACGTCTCTTCACCATTGTTGACATGCTGATGCATCATAAGAATGAGACTGTCCTTCCTGATGCCTCTTCTAACCAGATACTGCCTGAGATATTCCGTCAGTTTTTCTTTGACAAAATCACCAAAATCCGCAATGACATTGATAAGGAGCTTCAGTTAAGACAATATGTACAGCCTAGTCATCACCATTCATTCCAGTATTGATTGACTTTGCCCCAACTTCTATAACTGAGGTCAAGAAAGTATAATCATGAGCTCACCAACATCATCATGTGAGCTAGATCCAGTTCCTAATGCTCTTCTAAAGGAATACATTGATGACTTTGTGCCATACATTACAGAGTTTGTGAATAAGTCTCTACGGAGTGCCACTTTTCCAGCCTCAATGGAACATGTTCTCGTGAAGCCCCTCCTGAAAAAGCCACAGGTTGACAGGCAGGACTTTGCGAGTTACCGTCCTGTGGCTAATCTTAGCTACCTTTCTATTAAAGGTTGTTGAACATATTGTATCCATTCGGCTGCAGTCATATTTGAATGATAACAACCTTCAAGATGACTTCCAGTCTGCCTACAGAGAAAAGTACAGTGTTGAGACCGCCCTTTACGAGTGCAAAACGACATCCTTACCGGAATGGACAATGGAAAGGTGACTGGGCTGATCCTGCTTGATTTGAGCAGTGCGTTTGACACTGTTGATCATGTTGTACTCCTGGAGCGATTGCAGTCTATCGGCATTGGTGGACAGGCTCTTCAGTGGTTGAAATCCTACATCTCAAACAGATCGCTAACAGTGTGCATACGTGATTCTAGTTTTATACATCAAGGACAGTTCATCTGGACTTCTCTGTTCCTCAGGGGTCGGTCCTCGGTCCACAAGTCTTTAATATTTACATTCTTCCACTTCACAGTATTATCAAGCGGCACAATCTTCATTATCATGTGTACGCGGATGACACACAATTATACTTTTCCTGTCCACCATTACAAGGGGAAGTTGATAAGCTGGATTGCTCGTGTGGAAGCGTGCATTCGTGACGTTAGGAATTACCTAAAACTTAATGATGGAAAAACCGAGTTTGTCATGCTAGGATCAAAGCAACAACTTGCCAAGTTTGAAAATGGCAACCTACGCATTGGGACAATGTCTATCCTCATAGTGAACGAGGTTCGTGATCTTGGAGTCATTTTTGACTCCAACATGACAATGGAGTCACAGGTGTCGACTAATTTGAGACTTGCATATCACAGCCTTCGCAGTCTCTGTGATATCCGCAAGTATCTTACGCTGAAGGCTGCTGAACAGTTTGTGCATGCATTTGCTATGTCCCGCATTGACTGTTGTAACTCCCTACTCTATGACCTCCCCAAGTGCCAAGTACTAAAGCTGCAACGTGTTCAAAATGCTGCTGCCCGTTTGGTGACATATACACGGAGATCCTCTCATATCACACCAATCCTCAAACAACTTCACTGGCTTCCTGTCGAACAACGTCTTGCCTACAAAGGCCTTCTCATCACATACCAGGCTTTGAAGTTCTCCTCACCACAGTACAATTCCTCTCTAATCACCCTCCACAAGCCATCTCGCTCTGGTCTTCGTTCTTCAAATGCATCTTCCCTGCTCATCCCCAAGACAAAACGATCATGGGGAGATCGGGGAGAGCGTTCACGTCAGCAGCTCCCAGGTTGGAATGGACTCCCCAAGGCAGTGAGAGATTGTGAAACAATAAATGACTTTAAGAGGAAACTAAAAACTACCTTACGACAATTGTTTTCTCTTGAACATTGTAGTGTAAGCATCATTAGTGTATTTTTATTTAATTGACTGTAAGCGCCTTGAGCAACCTTTTTGGGTGGATTTGTTTGCGCATTATAAGTGTCTATATTATTATTGTTATTCTAAAAGGGAAATTCCACGGTAACGGAAGGACATTCAGATACAGTTTGTGTGTGATTGCCCAAAATCACTATCGTCGCATCAGGGAAATGACAAAAGCAGGAGGATCTGTTATTCTTGCTCATTCATAATACATGTACATGTAGGGCCCCCTCTTCCCCCCCCCCCCCCCCCCACCCACACCTGCTTAGTTTTTCATACAAACTGCAAATATTTGTTAGTGTGTTTATTGTTTAGAATATAACACTGATACATGCATGATACTCAATCACAATCATTTTTCACATCAGTTGAACCAGGTGATCAATATTTTGACCCTTTTGACCTATGACCTCTTAACATCCCAGGAGGAGTGGTCAAAGGAATTCCCGCCTACACATACATATATCCCAGTCTGCAATGAGTAGGCTCCATTTCTAGAATTGTATTCAAACTTGTAAGCCTATGTATTCTCCTATTCTAATAATATTTTCCTTTGTAAAGGACCCTCTATTTACAACAAGCTACCTCTATAAATTAAGCAGTGTATGACATTGAACAGCTTTATAAAGCATAGTTTAAAACCTTATCTTATGCAGAAACTCTGAATTTAATTTCATCTTAATTTCGCCTGTTTAGTTTGATGTAACTGTTATTGTACTATCCATTTGTTTTACTTGATAAGTTTGTATTTTGTATATGGATCATCTATCTACAAGTTTTTCATAACTTCTTGATGATCCAGCCACTTCATAGTTTCCTTAAGTATTTTCTTTGATGTTATTGCCTTTACTTTTTGTTAAAAAAAATGTTTTGTTGTATTCTTTGACTTTGCATGTGTTTTATGAAAGTGGTGAATAAAATTCAATTCAATTCAATTCAATTCAAATGTACCAAACAAAAAGTACTTGTAGTCAAACACCTCCTTGTATGTAGAATGGTGCATCCAGCAGAAAAGGGATCCAGCCGCCTGCCAAAAGTTAAATTAATGGCTATTACACTCACAGCATAGGAAATATCATGGAATATTTATGTGTGCAATTAAGGATGGTTATTATCAAAAGCTGTTTATCATTCTTTCTAGCCAGATGGTTTTTGTTCCTATTAATATATATCTCTTTCAAATCTGATGAAGGCGTATGATCTATTAAATTTCCATAATTTAAGGAAGTAAATGCTTAATTAATTTTTATTACAAAAAAGTACTTATACAAAGCTTCATAAAATCATCCTTCATAATAATATTTTCACAGAAATTTTAGTTTACAATAATGGAAATAAAATATGGAAGAATTAAAAGATGCAAGCCATATATATTTGCACTATCATGGTTGAGTTGTTTTTATTGACAGTTACCAGAGGTTATTTGCTAACAATCAAAAACTTGTGAATTGATTCATTCTTTGTGATACCTCTGGTGGACATCAATGGCTTTTCATGAGAGGCCAAAACTAGAACGAGTAGCCCTTTGAACCAAAAAAACAAAACGGGTTGACTGGCTGATGGCGAGAGGTGATAGTAACGGGTGAAATCATCATCAAAAATAACAAAGTGAACTGATCCTTTCAAAATGGTCACAGCAGATACAACATATATACAAACATAGAAACAGAATAAAAAGGGGGATTGTTCTCTAACAGCGAAATGACCACTTGAATCAATTCGCCGTCTATATCACATCGGAAATGGATCAACGACTTATGAACACTGGACCGATAACGTCACTGGCAAAACATTGGATTTGCATCAATAGAGGGCTTACAATGGGCCTTTGTGTTGCATGGGCGGACAGTCTATATAGGACAGTCTATATAGGACAATAGTAAGCTGTGAAAGAATGAAATTTTGGGAAATGCACACTGTCACTAGTACTGTGACAGGATGAACAGGGCAAGTGCCTGATTAAAGGCAGCATGTGACTGTATCCTAAACATTCGGTGATACCATTGGTCACAATCTGTTAATGTTTTTACAACAGTTCTCCAGGACCTTCCCTCAAAAAAGCATCTAAAGATTCTGTTTTACAAGTCTATCTGGATTTCTGAAGAGTGCTAAACACAATTTCTTTTAAAAAATAGGTCTAAATAATACAAGTCAACTGCACTTTTTAAAATTTCAAAACACCTCCTTCAAAGTTTAAGATGAAGAGTTTCTTTGGTACCATCACTAAAAAAAAACCCACATGTGTACCACTATTGGGGTGTTGCAAGAAAGTTGCGATTGATTGCAAGTTGCAACTGATCGGTACTGACCAATCAAAATCATTGTTGCAAGCGCATCTTCTTGAATGGGCAGACCCTGAACCATTCAGAATGGTTGTTCTAATTTGCTTTACAATTTGCAATTGATTGCAACTTTCTTGCAACACCCCATATGGCTGATAAGTGTTGAAAGGAAAGTGCACAAATTTGTATTTTGGACCATGGGAATTCTTCTTCACTTGTATGGTGTTCCTTTAACGTGTGAAAATAGACCCTGTCTGACAATGAAAGATTAGTCGAAGTTGTGGAATTGGTTACAGATGACTGGTTATTGATCTTTATTTATAGTTTCACCCATTTTAGATGTAAAGTACTGGCTGCTAATGAGCAACTATGGGCAGATACAAATCATTTTTGAAAACAAGCATTGACTTGTCTATCATTTCAATTTGCAAGTGATAAATGCAGTGTACTTGAGTTTATGTAATTGCAAATGTACCCCAATCTCCAATTCTCCAAAAAGACAGTGAAGCTCTTAACCTTACTGTACTGGACTATTTTGAGCTCCTCTCTGATGAGTGGGGAGGGGGCCTCTGAGGCTTCAGCCTTTATGATCTCAGCCATGACTTGACTGTCACTGCGAAACTTTGCCCGGACCTCAAGTATTGCATAAAGAACATTGTTATTTTTTTTGCCAATCTTTGTTTTTTATATAATATTATAATTCATGCAAATTATATGCTTTATATTTTCATTGATAATCAAGTACAGAAAGGTCCTGGATATAATTTTTCTTCATGAAAGAAGTTCTTTATAAATCTTACAAACATCAATACAATGAAAACAAATTGGGAGATTTTCAAGTCTCTTGTATTCTACATCTTTATACATGTACTTCTTATTTCTTTGTTTTTCAATGTTTACTTTTTGATTGTTTTTTAGTTCTGCTTGAGTAGGATCTGAACCAAATATCAGTTAGAACAGATTATAATTACAGACTAAAGAAGAAATTATAAGTGATTTAAAAAGAACAGAAGGAAATGCAGTTTTCTATTCATTTTGTACACAAAACTCAGAAATTCTCCATTTTCGGGCTGACACAAGGTCCCAAAATGTCACGTGACTAGGAAACGGAAAACCGATTTCCGTAGACTTGATGTCAAAAGATGCACACGACTTGGAACAAAAAGGTCGTGGTAAAAACATACAGGTATTTAAAAACATTACGGAAGAGGTTCATCTCATTGGTGATATAAATTGCAAAATTTAGGTGTGTTTAAGATGATTAGTGAAAATTTTACTCCTTTTGCATTATATTTCTTTTCAAACAAAGCTTTTGTCTGCTGTACTTTTTGTAAGCTTCATCACAATAATGAATGATATTTCTATAATAAAATCATTTCCATTATCAGATGAAGACAAAAAAGCATTCCCATGAAATCTGTCCGATAACAGATGTGACATTGGGTCATGGCCTGACTAGAATCGCATAATAAATGTATATATACAATTAACCTTTATTACAATGTCAGTAAGTTCAGAAGTAGAGAGTGGGTCATTAAAATTCACTGGAAAATCAGGCCCGAATGCCAAAGATGTCTGTACATTTCTGCATATGTAGAAGGTTTAATTCACTCAATTTGGGTACATAAACACATATACGTGCATACATGTACTCTAATTAAATTTTTATTTACAAATATAAGATGAGTTTACAAACTTTCTGTTTGACCTTGAATACGCTGAAAATCCTTTCCCAGCATTTCCCACAAACTACACCTGTACCCTAGATCCACTTCCCCATTTTTTTCTTCTCCAAGTCTACTTCTACTAAACAAATTAAACTAGAAATCCAGTATTGATTTTAACCCTCCTCCTATGTCTTGTATTGTCCCGAGCTGATGTTTTCTTAACCACAAATTGCGTCATATCCAGAAGCCTTTGCAACCTCAGATAGATCATATAGATCTATAGTATGTGGGGGCAAAGTGGTTTTAATAGTGGTTCATTCACTTGACTTTCAATCAAAAGGTTGAGGCTTCATATTCCTGCCTGCATGTGCACACATTTATGTCCTAAGAAAGACATTTTATGTACAGTTGTCTATTTAAAAAAAAAGGTATATTATAAATTGGGCAGCCTATCCAGAGGATTTATTCCTTGTGCTCTTATAACAGTGGCCAGACCTATGGTCAGGGCAAGGAGGCACTAACTTGCCTAGTACCTTCTTGGTCAGGGTTATGATTAACCAGTAACCATGCTTGGTCTAATAGTTTTTTCCAAGGCTGTTACATGTACATGTAGACATAGTGGAAAATTTCATTATAATGCTTTCAAATACATGTAGGATGCTGCCTACTTTTTCAACTGCCAAATGGACAGAGGATACAGCACATGGTGTGAAGTTCACTTTTATATCTTGTTGATAAATGTATTATCCTTCTGTATTTTTTCTTTGATAACTTGCAGTCACATCACCTTTAACTACAATCATTTTTTTACCCATAGATTCTGTATGACAAAAATAAAACCTCCATTTAAAACACAGTCTACATCCTAAACCTATCAAATATAATGAAAATTACATCTGAAGGGAAGCGCGAATAAATAAAGAACTTTGATAAAAAATATACCTTCTGACGAAAATTGCTGAGGAAAATTTGAATAGAAAATTTGTAAAATCCCATGAACAAAAAAACAAATTTCAATGAGAGTTATATAGCTTTTCCCATGATTAATAATAGCGAAAAAATATCAATTTCCCACAAATATCACAAAAAAGATAAATTCTCCAAGTCCAAATTTGTAAAACCTCTGAGAAGAGAATAGGTCAGCAATTCACATCACATCATATGTACTTGTGGTTTACTAACAGACAGCATGTATGGACACAGCGCTAAATTAAAGATCACACCATGTTTACGGTTATGGGAATTCCCAACTGGTGAAGTTCACATCGGAACGCAGCGACGACGTCAGTCTGAAGCGGTGCATTTAATAACCCTTATCAAAATCCTGGATCTTATTCCTGACAGATTGTATGAAAGATGGTGAAGAGATAGTGGGTTGTCTCAGATCAATACTTTCTGTGGAATCCCTCCTTTTTCTGAATGCACACTTTGCTTCAACCATATACATGTAATCTGAGGGCAGATCTTATAAATGGTCCAGGGAAGATTGATTTTGTCACAAAGTTCAAAAACTATATAGAGAAGAATGCATTTGCTCTATTTAGCAATATGTGTATTGTGTATATGTACCGTTAAAGTATATTCATTATCTTTTTTTTAATCAATATATATATATATATATATTCATAAGAGTTGTAAAAATGCCAAAGGAGTTATTTTCTTTCATAAAACAAACTTTATTTATTGCTAATTCAGATAAGAATTTGAACCAATAATCATGTCCATGTGCATGTACATTATATTTCAGACTCCCAATGAAGACATACATGTACATTAAACACATATACCAGTATACTATGTGAATGTGTAACAAAAATAGAGTCATGTAATATTTTCAAAATAACTAAATTTTGTATTTCATATAAGGGAACATGTGAGCCTAGAGCACAGAAAAGCAAAAGTTTCAAGCTTTGTATATACATTGTATATAGTCTTCAATATAGGCTTCAAGCTGAATTACTTTTTTTTTTACCTACATGTAGTACATAATGCATGTGAACATTGTAAACCATATCCCCCTCTCATTACGTACATGTATTAACACAGACCATTACATCTACATCTAGATCAAATTAGATGTATACAGTACATGTACATGTATGCTCTATGTCCAATGATAAACATAAGAGCTACATGTATACATGCATGTGCACTTTAATTTTATAAATAATCCAATAGGTCCTCGATCCCCAAAAAAATTCAGTTCCAACTCCATCTGAACAGCCATGATACAGCCATACATGTATAAATTTATTGCCCAGGTCTTCCCATTGCATTCTGGCTCCAATTAAATAGACAAAATTATCTAAACATATACTCAATGTCCAAGGATAAGCATTAGAGCTACGTGTAGTTTCATGTCCCCCCCCCCCCCCCCCCCCCCCCCCCCCTCTCTCTCTCCAGCCTTTTAGGCCTACATGTGTATTGTGTATACATGTACATCTCCCACTGATCTGTATCTCTCTCTCTCTCTCTCTCTCTCTATTTCTTCTCTGTTTCTCACTTTCTCTTTCTTCTCTCTCTGTCTGTCTGTCTCTCTTTGTCACTCTTTCATTCGATCTCTCTTTAATTTCACTCTGCATGTCTCAAAAATATAATCTCTGTTAATATGATAGATAAACACCTATACACTACATGTACGATGCATGCACCTCCATATTTGTCAACATGAAGGGCCTACAATATAGATCACACTACAATACATACAGACCCACAATTTCCTCAAAATAAACACCAGCCTTTGGATTTACACAACTCACTTCACAGACAATTTGGGCATTCTGTAAGAGGGGAACCAGATAATCACACTTGCACCCGTTTGTCACTAGACATTTCCCCAACTCCTACATAACATCACCGACCTACGATTTCTACCAAAGTGACTCCTGCATTCTTACAGGTGACCCCTCCTCGTTCCCTTGCTCTTGGTGGATCCATCATCATTGATACCGCTCACTATCAAAGAATCGGGACCAGACTCCACAGCAGTAAACAAATGGGTGCACTGATGAGAGTTGAGTCGTTAGGGGGAGAGTTACGGGGAGAAAAGATCGCGCCTGACCCACATAATTTGCGACCCGCACTCTATAAAGTTGTTTGTGACAAGGGATATGTAATGGGTTCCAAAAAATCACTGTCGCTTCATGATCTTGAATTTGAACCCAATTTCAGGATGCAAATAACATTGGTATGATTTCATAAAATATTTCTATATTTGGAGGTTTGGTGGTAAACAGCTGAAGTTGATCACGGGACTGCCTTGTCAAGGACCAACCTTTACAAGCATAGATAGGCGTACATATCATGAATGATTGTTTTAGAACTTAAACTCAATCACTGTCATACATATATAGGCCTAAGAGCAGTCTGATAATCTTGTTACAATCTGTTGTTTAACTTGACATTCATAACATCAAGTGGCATCATTTGTCTCCACAAATGTATCATAGGCCTCTGCTAAAAAGACTGTTAAAATAAATGAACACATGAAATGGGAAATTATAAATACTGGTCTGGACAAAAAGCTCCCTTTCCGTAAACACTTGACACTTTTCTTCTGTGGTCAAACCAGGGCAAAATGCAAGCTGAAAGAAACAAATTAAAATGTCAGCATTTCAACAGTTCTTATCTACTGGCATATCACAGACATGGGTAGAATCTACATGTAATTACATGCCAAAAATAGATAGAGGCATATATCTCCCATTTACACTATTTGCTTTTCTTCTTTTCACTTGGGAAACACGTGTTTGGAGATAAGATTTGGAAAGGATTGCAAATATAGCATTGGTCATTGTCTGGTTAATTACACGATGAGAGATTATTCAAGTAAGGTAAATTGTAGGCCTTTATACATGTTTTTTTCAAAAGATTGTCTTATATTTTAACTCAATGCTAATGCAAGATTCTCTCTCAATCCTAGTTAAAATCAAATAATAAAATATAATGTAATATTGTATCAGAGATATCAGCAGGTTATTTTTGTTCAGCATTCTCTTCTAATCAAATAAATCTCTAATGCAATGACAAATGAGGTTACATACATGTAACTTTTTTGCAGTTAAGTCGCAAAATGATATTTGTCACAAAATGATATATACAGTCAAACCTGCTTTAGCGACCACCTGTATAGAAAGACCACAATTTTGGATTCCCTTGAAAAATGTTTCTCATTGAAACATGTATTAAAGGAACCTGTCCATAAAGACCACCTGCTCATAAAGACCGCTTTTCTTGTCTCCCTTGAGTGGTCTTTATAGACAGGTTTCACTCTATATTACAAGCTATCCATGTAGCCATTTACCAATTATAAATTCATTTGAAAATGTTGATAATAATAACCATGTCAATTCTGGCCAATTATGCTAGATTCATTCATAACCTATATATAACAAACTGATCTTGAAAGTGTGTGGTTAGAGGAGAGGTGGGTATGAGTCAAGTCCACAACAGACATACATGTACATCTTGTACTACATCTACGGATTCAGCCAGTGCTTTCCACTGAAGGAAGAGAAATATCACCTTGCCTTGTACTAAGGCTAGCTGTCTGCTATTCCCAACCCCATCCTTTTCTAGAGTTACACTTGTTCAGAATTTGAAGGGTGTGTCTACCAAGAATGATAAACATCTGGCATTCCAAAGGATCCCCAACTCTAGCCTTTTCGATTACTGTACATGCTACAAAATGTATGTTCAAATACAGGTAGCCTAATTTGCAGGCCTACATCATGGACCCATCATGGACCTATCATGCCTTCATGAAGTTCATGTCAATACAGGAGTATAGTGCAGCCAACATACTATTCTCAATTCATATTGATTAACATTGTTTTAATTTTGTATAATATCTAAGTGCCTGCATGTATTTGAGACTAATAACTGTAAAGTGAAATATAATTTTGACATTTAGCTTTCAAGCTGCAGGTCAGCAATAGGCATAAATTCATGCACATACATGTAAGTATGCTGAGCTTACAAAATATCACAACATAATTGATATCACTCATATTTCTCTTCTGTTCATCTTCATTTTCCCTTGACTTACGTTCGATTTTGCTAGAACAAGAAAAATGACATGGGCAATAATAATGAAACAATACATTATGAAGCTAGGAAGACCTACATGTATGCCCAAGTATGTAAATTGGGCATTATGAAAGGCAGGACCATTAGATTAATCTGGTCAACCAATATACATCTTCTTCCAGAAAGACTATGTAATAGTTATTCAAATTAAAGTTCCAACAGGACAACATCCATGCCGCAAATAAAGTCCTGATAGCACTACTGAACAGTCAGGGAACATTACCCTAGGACCCTAGTACATACAATATAGTACATGTACTATTTCTGAACAGGCTGCAAGAAATGGGAGTAAGAAACTGCCCCAAGACCCAATCATTCCTCCATTTGAATCTCTGAATCAGCAGACTCCTAAATTCCTAGCATTGTTTTGATGTCACAAACTGTGTCACTCTGTCCCAGATTCTACTCTAAAGGAGAAATAGAATCTCTACAGGGCTGTGTGTTGTGATAATGTTGACTTTCTGATCTCTGTTTATCCCCAATTGGCCATATCCAAACTACTAGCAGGAGTCCGTCTTCTTCTCCTTCTAAAACTAAAGGCATGAGCAACCACCATGCGTAGTACTACCCCTGCGGAATAAGGAATCTTCACTTCAACATTGCACATACAATGTGTGCTTTAATAGCTTTAAAAGTTTGAGTCTATTTCTGACCCGACTGAAATTCTATTCATAATCATTAATATTTCTGGTTATCCAACCTAAAGTGTCATGAATAGCAATAACTATGATGCCACCAGTATGAACCAACAGTATCACTTCTCACTTGAGTTTAAAAAAATTAAAAATGACCAACTTGAGTTAAAAGCTTCACTGAATTGAGTAAATAAGTCTTAAAACTCTTCTTGACTAAAGTTACAAAAGTATACTACTCAGACTAACATCTCATAATTTCACTGTTTGGTGTCAGCAGTGGGATACAAACCCACTGACAGTAAAAGCACTCTATGTTTGTTTTTTACTTGAGTAAAAAAGTTTTACTGCCTAGAGTTTAAAAAAAAACCCTCTTAAGTAAAGTGTTTGAAGTGAATACTCAGACCTACATCTCATCAATCCACTACACATGACACATGGTGGCAACAGTGGATATGAACCTACAGTATCTTAGTGCTCTCCTTTGGTTTGTGACTTGAATAAAGATTTTCACTGACTTGAGTTAAGAGTTTCACTGAATTAGCTAAGAGATTCAAAATTCTTCTTGAGTAAAGATTTATAAGTGTAATACTGAGACTAAAATCACATAATTCCTTGCATGGTGGTGGCAGTAGGATATAAACCTACATACATCATCAAGGCATTCTATCTTGGTCTCTGATATAAGTTTTATAGACTCATATATAAAGATTTTTACTGACTTTAGTAAAGAGTTTTAAAACTCTTCTTCAGTAATACGTGTAGGCCCAACTCAGACTGATGTCTCATCATTCATCTGCATGGTGTCAGTGGTGGGATACAAACCAGAGTGGCCTATACCTTGGTTTAGAACTCACTAAGATTTCAAGTAAAATATTCTCATTTTACTGCAGTTGATATACATGTAGTCATTCTGTACACATAATCTTGCCAAATGGACTTAAAAACACAACTATCAAAAGGCAGATTACAGTCATTTAACAGGAAACATTGACAATTCAAGATGGATTTATGATCAATCCACCAATTTCCTATACAATTCAAATTTCAAATACCGTAATGTCACCAGTAGTGGAGGGGTTTGACAGTTTTAGATTCATAATTTTCAGAAAATACCACGGTTGTTGAGGAATCACCCACCATTCGATGCCGAAAATGCTTGTGATTGAAATCCACCTGAAATATTGCATCTTGCTTCTACGGCACGAACGCTACTGTGGCACTTCTTCAGGGCTTCTGCTGCTCCAGTGTCGCCGCACTTTGCACCAGTGGTGGCGCACCCTTAGCTAATGATATTGCGAAGGAAGGATTAATCTAAGATAAATCACTCTGTTGTAAAAATATTCACTCAGTACACGGCGCGCTACTTAAACCATACGCAGGAAGCTATGTAGCTATCGCGTTGTCTTTGGGGGATTGTGCATGCGCACTAGTATAATGCGCTTGTCGGGATGCTACGTCATGATTTGTGTGTTATAGGAATGGCGCGTCAAGACTGGAGCATAGCCATTCTCGGTAAGACAGCTAACTTTGAAGAAAGATAATCTATTTCCAAAGTATTTTTCATGCAAAAACCTGTCTGGCCAACATCTATGGAACTTAAGCTCTGTTACATCGAAAACAGAAAATATGGTACATATTATTTATTTTGTTTCAGTCTGCTAAAGAGGAAGTTCTTGTTTTACAAAAAATTAGCAGAACATAAAAAAGCCCCATGGATAATTCTCTTTGGAAACAAACTTTTCCTGCCATCATTTTTTGCGCGATCGGCAGTGAGCGAAACGCCGCATAGTTGTTCCTATTTATATTGGTACAATATCTGCTAGTCAATCGCATCCGTTCATTTCGCTCTGGTGAGACTAGGGCAGTTGATACAGGGCGTTGCAACAATGAAGCTGTATTACAAGGGCGCACCATGACTGGTGCCATTATGGTAGTATTTTTTTTTGCTCATTGCATTCACAAAAGTGCTGTAGAATGCATAATAGGGCCTACACACATTTAGCAAGGTCTCTAAAAAAGAGTATCTCTTCTCCACTGTACTAGCTAGACTTATTTCAATAGCTGGAAAATGCAACCCACAAGATGTATTTATAGATAATTGTGCTCAAATTACTCGATCTGTCACTCAGGCAAGCTGGAAAACAGCTCCGTATTACACAAAAACAATGCAAATTCCTTGAAACTTGAGTCACACGAACCCAATCTCTTCTCTCCAGAACAAACACGATACAACAAACTAACTTTTGTTCAATCACCTCCGTGTCTGAAGAGTCGATTCATGCAGTGTGTTCACACTTATATAAAACTTCAAGAATATAAATAATTTCAATATCCCCTCGTTGTATTTGGATATTACTGTAAATCAACAAATATGAAAAGGAATAGGGGGAATCATCTTAAATTAACAGAAAGCAAGGAACTGAAAATAGGTTAAATAAAACAAGTAAGGAGACACAACTACCAACTGACTTTTTAACAACAATCACATCTATTCAAATGAAAAATTCCAAGAGGGAAGTATTTATATTCAATTTTCAACATTCAATTTTTCAAACTAATAATCCCATATCATTTCCATCTAATTATATCTATAGCGAGTCCATTCATTTTATTCCATAATAACTTATCTGATACATTTTCATATGGAAGGTATTTCTGCTAGGTTTAAACTTTAATGAAAATAAACATCAAGTTTGAAATTTAACAAGTTGAGAGAAGAAGTTTAACTCCCATTTCTGCATACTTTTTCAGACAAGGCATTTTGTTGAATTTGTCATTTATTGTTTTATGATTGTGATTATCATATTTGTGATCAACATCTGTTTGTTTTTCATCTCTTTCAAACTGGCATTTAGGCCTACTTCACTTAATGAAGACAGCTATTATCTAGAAGATATGTGTCTTAACTATCTAAAAGCTGTCTGTTTTCAATGCAAACACTAACAGATATTTGAAGAAAATAAACTGATTCCAACAAAGTCCTACCTACAAGTACATTTCCAATAAGAATACCAGTAACTTCTTCCCCCCCCCCCCCTCTTCAACTCTGAAGTTCTTCCGCAATTTATTAAAAAACTTTACTTCCTGACAAACATATTATCTTGTTTGTTATTAATGGTTATCTCGATGTCTCGAAAGCTACATGTATACATGCACATGAACATTTTGTCATGTAGCCCCAAAAAATGTTGGATAGGACTGCTCTCCACAGAGTAACATCATGCAGTATGTGTCAACATGCTCAAGAGTTCAAGTTAAGCATATGACTGAAAGATTGCAGTAATATTATACTTTGTGTTTACAGAGATTTCAATGAGATAGTATTGGACTTGGAACTCTATGATATATACAGTATTTTATGCACACATAAACTATAATATGACGTATGCATTCAGTGGGAGTCTAGTAACCTGAAGAAAGCTTGTAAAGTAACTAAAATAACTACTTTAATAGTGGCATGCTTCAGGCAGCTTTAAATTTGCTTTCAGATGTTCACAGCAATCTTGATTTACAATTCACTCAACAAGCCAGACTAGACGAAAATTGAATATTTCATTAAAAAACAAAAAAGATTATTGCAAGATACTTTCTACTTAACTCTTTCTTTCTTAGCTGTCTTTCTCTTCCATCTCTTTTTAACCACCCCCTTCTCTCTCTCTCTCTCTCTCTCTCTCTCTCTCCCGCTCTCTTTCTTTCTCTTCCATCTCTTTTTAACCAACCCCCCTCTCTCTCTCTCTCTCTCTCTCTTCTTCCATCTCTTTTTAACCACCACCCCCTCTCTCTCTCTCTCTCCCTCTCTTTCTCTTCCGTCTCTTTTTAACCACCCCTCTCTCTCTCTCTCTCTCTCCCTCTCTCTCTCTTCCATC
The DNA here is from genome assembly GCA_025617745.1 of Heliocidaris erythrogramma. Lineage (NCBI taxonomy): Eukaryota > Metazoa > Echinodermata > Echinoidea > Camarodonta > Echinometridae > Heliocidaris > Heliocidaris erythrogramma. Next base: position 18,349,796 of record CM046859.1, read on the forward strand.
TCTTTTTAACCGCCCCCCTCTCTCTCTCCCTCTCTCTCTCTCTTTCTCTTCCATCTCTTTTTAACCACCCCTCTCTATCTCCCCCCCCCCCTCTCTCTCTCTCTCTTTCTCTTCCATCTCTTTTTAACCACTTCCTCTCTATCTCTCTCTCTCCCTCTCCCTTTCTTTCTCTCTCTCGCACACACATACACACTTCACATGTTTTCTGTGACAAGCGGGAGCAGGCGGGTAACATCACAATGCTCGCCTCAGGATCTCAGATAGACTTGATAACAGGGGGTTGGGTAGAAGGATACCACAATTACAAATAGTAAAGACAAGATGAAAAAGATACTTGTTGACTGCAGATATGATCAGGGCAAAAATGTCTTGGTTCAAGGGATCCAAAAATAGATCCTGTCAACTGATTTTCGACCTTTAAGAGACCTTCCAAGGGTCACATTCCATAATGGAAAGAAAATATAATAAAATTTAAGACTCTGCATAGGGAAGAATCATGAATGCAGTGTACAAATATGTGTATTTGTGTATATAGATTGCTAGAGAACGCATACAGACATATTATCTGCCCTGCATTTTTTTCATTTATAACAATTTTCTTGGAATTAAGTTTCAAATTGCCTTTTTTTTTAATTACAAATGTGCATGAACATGAATATTATTTTGCATACACTATACACTAGTATGCTATTCTTAAAGTTACAAACTTAACACAAAGGTGTTTTAGATTTGTGGCAAGATTAATTCATAAATATATGTATGGAAGCCATCAATTTTTTTTTCTTATTTGGCAGATACAGAACATCAATGAATGTCTTTCGTATCAACAAATAAAGGTGCTGAGACCATTTCATAAAACTTGTTATCAATAACAAGTTACAATAATTGTTGCTCCTGAAATCCTTGAATCTGATTGGCTAAGAACAAATTTGTCATATATATTTGGCAGTTTTTATAGATAACAAGTTTGATGAAACAGGACCCTGTTCTGATATAGTCTTGTACATGTATCTACAAGAAATGGTAAAGAAATCTGAGGGCGCATATGAATATTTCAAATTTTCATGGAACCACTTTCGATAAATGAAGTCCAAAGATCTTGAACAACACTGTGAGTCCATGCAGACCTGCCAAATCCCATTCACCAAATATACAAATAATAATAGTAACAAGGGCAAGTAGTAACAAGGGCAAGTAGCCTCAAAATTCTTGGGGTTATCTCCCGTCTTCGAATTACTGTAGGCAAAGTGCTAATGAAAAACATATTAGAAAATGCATTGTACACCATTTCATTATCGTGAAAGGGGGATGGTATATTTTCGAAATCATTTTCTACAGCATCCGGCAAAGAGCTGTATCGTAATGTAATTAGTAATTTTGGAAAGGTGATTACTGTTATTTGTCTGCTGAAAGCCAGTACAGTATTATCCAGTTTTAGACCCCTACATTTTATATAAAATCTCATCAAGTCATTATAATTTACATATGCCCCTATATTTAACAAATGGTATTACCTATACTCCATTCTTGAGTTTCCAATCTTGCTGCCCATAACAATTACTTCCTTCTTAATTTTATCAATTTGTAGACTATAACATAGGCTTACATTCAAGATGAACGTTTGTTGGGAGCAAATTCAAGTAATATGAAAAAAAAATTAAAGATTGGGCCTATCAGTATCATTCTGACATAATCAGTACAACGACATGCATGAAAAACCTAATTAATCTCAATCACAAGACAGCTGAATGTCAATTTTGATTTTTGGCCAATATCAATGTGTCAAATAGTTAATTATAATTTATAGTTTTATACTATACTCTATAGACTAAATTTTCTATACATGGCCTGTAAAACTTTATATATTTCATTGAAAGTCGAACAGCATCTCGTGACCTCAGCTCAACAACACTTACTTTCCAAAACGCAAATCATGCAAATTCACTATTTTCACTGAATTAATAATTGAAATCTAAAATAGGCACAACTCGGGCAACATTTTGAGTTTTTACAAAACATGATAAATCCAGACAAAACAGACAAAATCTAAATTTTTTCTAATTCAGAATTGTTCGTTGAAATATCCAAAAGATTGTTTAAAAATGTTGAACAATTTTCTTATCCTCACATAATTAAGAGCACATCATAAGTCACAAATAAGTATTACACTTGATTTTGTGAATTTTGCGAATTTTGCGAATTAGTAGGAATGCAATGACAAAATTGACCGGTAGCTGGGAAGGTATCCCACTTGTTGCATAGTACCGGAGAGTTCTGGGGCTCAGAGCGTGCGAATATGCGCACAAATCCCCGAGAGAGGTATGGGACAGTGCACTTCCTAAATTTGATTGAAATGTGTTATAGTTTGACTTACTCTCAACACCTTTTCCCGATCATAAGATTGGCTCGAACCATATCAGACGAAGCTGGTTGAAACATCAATTTTCAAATCGATGATGATCTCTGATGTCGGTCTACAGAAACAAAATTCATAAATCCGTCAAAATTTCCTTCGGAACCAACCAAGTTTCTCGGCAGACGAAGACGTCGCCGTGTATACGAAATATATACACACACAATTACTCAGCAAGTGCACACACACACCACACACACAAGACATACGCAAGGAGCGCTGGTAGAGCGAAGTCACATTCGGCAGGTGCGCTGGCTTACTGGTAGGAAAAGAAAGGGGCCGACGCCAAATTCAGTTTCCATGGATATCCGGAGCGAGGGGAATTCCTATTCGCATGAGTGATATGAAGTCTTATCGTCGGGTCATTTCGAGCGGGAATTCTTGTGATGTTTCCCCCCTTATAATCAACTTTATTTGTTTTTCTTTGAAATTAGTGAAGTTATCACTTTCATCTGTGAGTGCAGTGAAAGTGTTTGTTTTTTTTGGTAGGAAAGCTCAGAGCCAAATATCAAGTCGAGACAGATCATTATTTTACAGGATGTCAATGATATTCGTACTTTTTAATCTGGAAGTAATTTTATAGATTGTTTATATTGATGGCTTGGAAGCACGAAAGTAGCATTCTTCACTTTCTCTTTGACCAAAAGAAATTTGCGGGAAATTGAGCAAATGCTATCTTGAACGTATTGCGATGCCTCATCCCCAGATTGGTGCCCCTCATCTGACTGGTCTTTATATCCAGTGGCCGTAAGATGGCGCCGTACCGCTCCTATTCATACAATAATGTACAAATAGCCCTTTTTCTTTTTCCCCCTCGCTTTGGCATGCTTCGTGAATGTTATTCGGACATTATACCTTGCGAAAGTATACAGACCAATTTATTTTTCTCTAATTGATTTTTAGAAATCGAGTTTATGTATGATATCTTGTGGAATAAAATTCTAAAATTCAAAAAGATATGATTTAGTCAATGTTTATAGTGGAAATGTGGAAATGCACGCTTATGCCAGATAGGACAAATCGCCATGATTGTTTGTTGTGGCCCCCTGAACACTTATTGTGACTTCTCGGGGACTTCTCATCAAATTGTGCTTGTTCATTTGGTCACTTATTACATCTTTAATCCCTATACTTAACATCATAGTTGTCTTTTCACATGTGTCTGTTATGCTTTATTATCCCTCTTCACTCCCCATGTATATTGTATATCCTGTGTTCACAATACAGACGCCTCTAAAAGAGAAATTAGATTATCCAAGGACATCCCATTTCCAGGCTACACTCTTCAAACACCCCCTGAAATAAACCACAAATTTCCTGAAGGAAAATAAATTCAAAATTTTTCCAATCAAAAGTTGATCAAAGCAAGCCTATAGCCTTAATTTTTTTCTCAAAAGCTCTCCGATTTGCTTTTCTTTAATCGTTGAGATAGATATATAGGTTATACAGCTAGAAAGTTAGAAAACGTGAATAAAGTTGCAAAACCGAATGTTAACAATCCTAAAACAAGATTTCACAATATTCTTATGATCTATAATTATGGTATTTTATACTGAGCCTCTGAAGTATAGGACAATAAGAAGCTTATATCAGCATATTAATTCAAATTGCAACAAAATAGGCTCTAATAGTTACCTAAGGCACAACATAGCTAGAATGTTACCATCCAATCGTGAATATTCATATATGATTTTAGAGTACGTTTTAAAAAAAAATATCAAGCATTCAATGGCATCTCGAACCCACCACAAATTTGACTTCTTTTGCTGTTCATTGTATATCGATTAGCTTACAAATTATTCACTCATTATCAGACCAGATCGGTGCAATAATGTATGGATTAACTATAAAAACAAGTCCTATTGGACGTTTCAAAATACAAAAAGAGGGTTTGAAAATATCTGAATAAAGGTCGTCAGTGGGGGGTCTAAAAGTACGGACAAAAAATAAATGTTTTTTTATTTGTGACAATAGATCCCCTTTGACATTTTTTCGCCCGTTACGACGAGCGACATGATCAGTGAAGAATGAAATTATTCTCCTGGCGTGTGCTTAAAACACGAGTATATTCGCCAGGATTACAATAGAAAATAGTCTCGTGATATATACAATTTTCGAGAGAGAATAAAGCGGATCGATGAATTGCAGGTTTATAAAATAATAGAAAAAAAAGAAAAATACCAACAACAAACAAAAGATAATAAGAAGAGTCTTTATTTTTAAAAACAACAACACAACAACAACAAGAAAAAATAACAAAAAAAATCATACTTGAGAATTGCAATTCGCCTGAACTGACCAATGAGTTTGTCTATCTACATAATATACATGATATACAAGCAAATTTCCATTGGATGATAAAGATTGGAACTGAATTTGTAGAAAGATTTAGAGACAATGCAGACGCTTTTATTTTTTCCCTGTACACTTACATGACTATAATTATGATTCCTTAATCTGCATCAAAATCATCCTATTAATGCTAATATTCGTTTCTCTCTCTCTCTCTGAGGTATCCCGTATGTATACGCATAATGATGTGTCCATTAATAGGTCTAATTTAAAACAAAATGTTAGCACTTTAAAAGAAAATAAAATGTATACATGAATTGGACAGGAGAAGAAGTTAACTGAAAGCAAGGGTTTGAATTGTGAACCTGGTGAATGGAATTCAAAAACAAGAAGACGACTTTCGGGGGAAGCTCGATCAGGTGTTGGATTTGAAGAATATATATATTTTTTGTGCTGAGGTTTTGGAGGGAAAATGTGGCACGTCAGAGAATTACTTTACTGTGATTTTCACCAAACACGTGATTGTTCATCCTATTGTTCCGTTGCACGTACGCCACTCATTCCACTGTCAATCGTAAACTTGTGAGAGAAAAATGAATCTAATCAGTTCTGCGCACGTCTACCTTTTATGTAAAGAGTGAATGAAGCGATTTATAACTTCGTGGATAAAGGGAGTTATGGGGTTTGTCACATGTCACTACAACTATACAGTTATAAAATCGGCCTATGAAGAAACGGAATTGAATATATACATGTACCTTTGTTGGTCTGGGCTAGCGGTACATATACTCGCTCAGCTCTCTGTCGTCGGCTACACACTGACTCAGACGGACCCCGGTTCGAAACTGAGTCGTGTCTTTTGGACGGTGACGTTAAAGGTCGATCCTCGGAAGCAAATAATCATAACCATGATAACTGATTGAGACAAGTCTGTAAAAACCCAACAGCACACGTGTCGGGGTTGTCCTCACTATACAAATGAACCTTTGGCATCGATTTTCTCGAAACCATTACCCTGAATTTCTACATTTTCTACATAGACCGATTTTATAGTTATAGTTATCGTTATGGTCAGGGGCGTCGCTAGAGGGGGGGGGTGTCGGCAAAAAAAAAAGGAGAGGGAAGAGGAAAGGGAAAAGGAGAAAGGATAAAGGAGGGGAAAAAGAAAGAAAAGAATAGTGAAAGAAAAGGAAAACAAAAACAGAAAGAAAAGAAGGAAAGGAAAAGTGAAGGAAAGAAAAGGAAGCAAAAACTTGCCAATTTCTTTTAGAATGGAAAGTTAATATTCGGGCAAAGGCGTCCCCCTTCGGCAATAGGCTGCAGATTTTAAAAGTTCCGATATTCAGGCAACCACCACTTCATATTTGGGTAGCGAGAAGCCAGAATATCCACATATTTGGGCAGCGAGGTTCCCAGATAATTAAGTAACTTCTGTTTGTAACTTATGTACATTTTCACTACGAAAGGTTTTAAAAATTTGCTGGCTCGCTTCACCCGCTCGCAAAAATTTAGAAATTGAAAAGTTGGTATTCGGGCAAAAGGCGTCAGCCCCCTCCTTGCGAAAATAGGCCTGTATGATAAAGATCTCTACATCAGTGATATTGTTTAATCATTATTATTGGGGGGAGGCGAGATTAGGGTGCAGCATTTTTGTCGGCAAATTTGGGTGTCACACCCTAAATATTTGTCGGCAAATTTGGGTGTCACCCCCCCCCCCCCCCCATTCAAAATGTTCTAGCGACGCCCCTGGTTATGGTTATCGTTATGGTAATCCGTGCTAATGATTGTGATATATAATCAGTTCTTGACGTAAAGTGTCACGTGGAAATGCCCATCAATGGTCCGTCGTAAAACTTATCAACGTGTGAACATGAGAACATGGACACATTAGTTCGAGCTTTCTTTGATTCAGTTTTACGACTTATTGAAACGTGATCAAAATCACGTGAGCTACTTTATGAACGGGACATTAATTTCTAGGGAAATGAACCGACTGTACCGAGGATTACATCGATATCAACATACCTTATGCGATCTTATCAATTTGATTATATAATAAATTACTAGTAGCTGGCGAGCTCAGCGAGCGTGTTTGGGAAAATTTTCCAAAATTTTCAGAAAATATTTCCCTTCCTTCGTGTAAATTATGGGCACATTCAAGTGAGCGAAATGATAAATCCTTTGCTCGGGGGGGGGGGGGGGGGGGGAATTGTGCCCATCTTGCCTCCAACACCACTGTCTTACATTGTTGTAGTAGTTGTAGTAATATGGATACCTGTTACTCCATAAAGCCGCACTAATGTACTTTGAAGCTAGATATAACTCTTTTTGTAAGAAACAGTGGGAAATATTAATATATTGTGAAGCTAGATATAACTCTTTTTGTAAGGAACAGTGAGAAATAGAGGTAAAAGAGGGCATGCACTTATCAGAAGAGGAAATGTGTCTTATCAGAGGTGGAAAGGGGCACATATCGAAAGAGGAAAAGGGCATGCATATATTAGATAGGAAAGGGGCACTTATCAGAAGTAAAGAGGGGTCACATATCATAAGGGGGAAATGGACACTTATTAGAAAGAAAAATGGACATCTATCCGAGGTAAAAATTGCACTTACCAGAATGGAAAAAGGGCACTTATTAGAAGGGGGAAGTCACTTTTAGAAGAGGAAAAGGGGCACTTTTAGTAGTAAAAATGGCACAGAAAGGGGGCATTTTTCAGAAATAAAAAATGCACTTTGGGGTACTTGAACCCCCCCCCCCCCGAGCACCCCCTTTGCCGACAGCCCACGAGACCGATAAAACAAATAAATACATAACAGAAGACAGAAAATGTTTGGCCTCTTGAGCTGTCGGTCTCAAGGGCCGTTTGTCGATATAGTCACTTTTAGTGAACCCTAAAAATGTTGTCAGAAGGCCCACGACCGACAACGTCGGTCTCGTGGGAAGTTGCCTCAATTTCTTATGTACGATTTGATACTATGTTTCCTCTCAATCGATCAATTCATAATTACCCAACAAGACAATCTAACGAATTCCATACCACGTTTTAGAACACTTTTCGCAAAGAATACTTTTTTGTATGACGGTCCTAGATTTTGGAACTCTCTTAGCAATGAAATTAAAAATAGTCCGTCTTTAGGTACTTTTAAAAGAAAATTAAAATCATTTCTACTTAAAAATTATAGAGGTCTTCACAGCTAATTTCGCTCACTCAACCGGCTTTACGATCTGTGTTACCTTTTCTTTTCGGCAGTGTTTCGTCCTGTTTTCTAGCTTTGTCGAATTTTCATATTTTTTATTGACTTCGTGGCAGTTCCTTCCTTTCAGCATCTTTTTTGTCTCCTTTTGTCCATGTTCTGTTCTTTGTCCCTGTCCTGTCTCTGTCTTGCTTTTGCGTTTGTTCCTTGTTATTGTTCCTTATCTCTTTTGTTAATCTTCGTAGGCAAATTACAACTTTTTCTTTTTTTCCCTGGGGGGGGGGGGGGGGTCGGGGGGGGGGGGGGGGGGGGGGGGGGGAGGGGGGTTCGCAATATACAAGCCTTGCTTTTTAGCGAATCCCCCTATTTCCACAGGTAGTTTCCAGTCACTATTTTTTAAGAGTACCTTTGCTAATTACTATTGAAAATAATAATCTATTTTTGTTCACTTTATTTTTTATATACATATATTATATATAATACTGAATGTAAACTATGTCATGATTTCTATTGTCTGTTGGAAATGAATAAACAACAAGAATTTGTGACTACAGTTTTCTAAATTCATTGCTTTATGAATCAAAATAGAGTGTAATCTATTTTGTTTTTAAATATTTCAAGTTACAAACCAGGCTGCAATTTGCATACTCCTGTAATTTAAACACCCTCATAGTTCAATCTGTTCTTTCTTTTAGGACCGCTATTCCATAAAAATACGATGATAATTTGTGGTCATTTCGGCGTCTGTATTACGCTTGAGTTATCAAGAGATCTCAGCCTCAGATAAACGAGATAAAGGGATGGTATGAATGCTATCAATGTTGATAATCTCTACCATCTTCTTGTAGATAAGAATATTCCAGTATCCTGACGTATAATTATTGCTAAATGGGGCGCCAGAAAGTTTTCTCGGCCCTCTAAAAAAAGGACGGGTTTGGTGAATCACCCTGAAGACATAGGCCTGCAGAGCAATAGGAGCGAAAAAATCTTTTGTGGCTTTTATGATGAAACGTATAACAAATGCCGACGATTTAGTAGTACCGGTATATAAATGTATAGAACTTTTATGTAGCTTATCTTCTATTAACTGCAGTTTCTTATGACGGTAATAAACAATTTAGTCAAGGTTATAGATTTGGTAAAGAATTCGTGTTTATCAAGTTGGTCTAGACTCTAGACCAAATCTACATGTATAATACGTTTAATTTTTTCAACGAACGTTGCATGCTATATGAGGAGAACACAGGTCGGGTTGTGTGTCCAGCCGGACAAAAATGTTTTCCCCTTTAAATATTGAATTGAATGGTTTATTTATGGGAAAGTCCACCCTCTTATTAAGTTGATTTGAATAAAGGAAGCAAAATTAGAGAAACGGTGAAGTGAAAGTTTGACCAACATCTGACAAGAAATAAGAAAATTATGGATTTTTATGAAGTTGTAATCAATCAAACACAAAATTGGCAACTCCGTGACGGATCCTGCGAGCTCCCCTCTCATTTGCTCAGTACAGAAAATTTCATAAGTTTTCATGTTCTAATTTTTTGAAGAACAAATAGATTTGTTTCTTACAGGTTTTATGTTAAAACAAATGATCAGTGATTATATGTAATGATCTAAGGTACATGTATGATTGAATATTTTCTTCAGAGAAAATGGAAAGTAATGATATTCGGGGTACACGGCAAATATATAAGAGGAGCTTGCCAGATACGTCACAGAGCTAATTTGTGTTTGATTCTCTCTAAATTTGAAAGTCTTATATTTAAATCTTAAAGACTTACTTTTAAATCTAACAGAGACTGATATTAGTGACGAAACCTTTGGGATTTAAAATAAGTCTTTATTAAGACTTAAAATTTTAAAACCACAAAAGACTTAAAACATAAGTCTTTTAGATTTAAAATTTAAATCTTTTCAGTTTTACCTTTAAATCTTTTTAAGGTTTATTAACAGATAAATCTTTTGGAGATTTAAATTTTCAGAGGAAGTGGGACTGGAGAAAAACAACAATATAGACTCAAAATGTGCAATTTATTCCGGCAAACATTAATTTATTTGAGTGCAGCTCCATAACAAACACATTAAATGACATTCAAACATAATATCATAATAATTGCAAGTGTCAAATGCAAAAATAGAGACCGGCCTTATTAAGGTGTATGGTTGATCCCAACGAAAAGTGTATACGCGGCAATGTCGATCCGACTTATCTGAAAAACATTAATCACACTATGAACATGGCGAACAAAGAAGCGGACAAAAAAAAAAAAATCTGGCTCTCACTTTTGTGTTGCAGTTATGTGCAAGATTCACACAACCGCAAAAAGAAAGATGTCGTCGATCGCGCGCTTGGCTTGAATGTTCGATCACGTGTTACATCATCGTAAATCTGATTGGCTTAAAGCTTAAATCTCCTTAAAAAATTTAAACAGGAGATTTTGTTCGCGGTCTCGAGAGAAAAATTTAATAAAAGAACGTGGAAAATAAGTCTTAAAGACTTAGATTATTGTAAGTCTCAATTAAGATTTAAATTTTAAGTCTTTCAAATATAGAGAGTTGATTACAATCAAAACACAAATTTTGATATCTAATAATAGAACCTCATTTGTAAATTGTTTTCTTGAAATCAATTTCAGCAGTGACATATTATCGGCCGTAGAAATTCATATTTATCGGTGACGTACAAATTCTGAAAATCATGTTTATAAGTATCTGATTCCTCGAAAATGCGCGCGTTTAAGGGCGAACTTCTTCTTTCTTGCGTTCTACTCTAGAATATAATAGGTACATGTATATCTCTTTTGGATCTCTTCAGTTTTCACCAATGCATTGTATATTTAAGGCCATGTTTGGGAAAGAATCACATTATTTAGTTATGTATTTATTTATTTTATTATTATTTCATGAATTTTTGAATTATTAATTGATATAATTGTTTATTCGTGTATTTATTTATCTATACATTCGTGTATTTCTACATTTATCTATTTCTTTAGTTGATTATATATAATCATATATATATCTATCCAACTAAAGAAATAGATAAATGTTGAAATACACGAATAATATAATATGCATACAAAATTATAAAAATGATTTGCCTTTGTATTTCATTGAATGAATACCAAATTCTAGCAATTATACCTTGATTTTATGATGTTTTATTTCCTTCTTACCACAAAAATAACACTATCAGTAACCATTCTTGGTCTAACAATTTGTCCATGCCTGTACATGGAAGGTACATTCATTGGTAATAGCAACCTGAGGTAATCCATAAAATACGATGTTATTCATCTTTTGCTGTAGCTCCTAAAAAATTAAATTTTCAGACACGAGTCCTGAAAGTATGAAGAAAAAATGATAATGGCGCCAAACTAATTTATTTAGTCTCTTATTTGCCGTCACTCCTCAGACTTTGATATTGAGAGAAACTTGGCTTTCGTACACCACGTATTCATCAAATAAAATTAAAGAAACCACGGTTCATTTGGGGTTTACCAACATTGTTTGGCAACAACATCTCCATATTACGGTAGAGTTACCAAGCGATCAACTCACCTGATAGTGCATCGAAGGTGAATGTTATCGATTTTTCCATCTCTCTGCTATCGCCCTGTCGTCTGCTCCTGAAGCCCTTTGTGAAAATGTTTCATGGTCAGATACGCGTGGAGGCAATTACCATTTCTTATCTTGATTGAAGGAAAACGCGTGGATGGTGTTTTTTCCCCCAAACGTCCATTAGTTTTGATTTCTGTTGTTGAGGGGATTAAGAAAAACGTGTTTTTAATGAAGTGCGATGAATTTCATTCTTTGGAAACCAAACAATTTTTTGTAAATCTTTCATCTAGTTCATGCCCTGATAAATGTTTTCTCCCTTTTTTTTTGAGGGGGGGGAGCATTTTACTTTTCTGCATAGCAGATATAGGTCCTATGATTACACATTACGTATTTGTATTCGCTTTTCCCCTCCCAGGCACAGGTGACGCCAAATACTTAATAATAATAATAATAATAATAATAATAATAATAATAATAATAATAATAATAATAATAATAATAATAATAATAATAATAATAATAATAATATGGAATAGTTTGGAATTTAGCAGAATTAATACACAGTTTAATAATACTTTTAAAAGACAATACAAAAAGAAATTACTTAGCAATTATTAATTTATGTTAGGATGACTATATGTATGTTGTGTGTTTATATATTTTGTCCTGTTTTACTTTCTCGGTTTATTGTATTTTAGTTTTTGTTTTAATTATTATTACTTGGTACTGTACTTAATTACCGCATCCATGGTAGCAATATTATTTTAATCATCAATCCACGTTGAGCATGTGCGTTCATACAAGCCTTTTCTTGGCTTTTTAGCGCATGCCCCTTTTCCATTCATTTATGTTCAACCATGTAACAACTCTACCTTTCCTATTACTTTTGATTGCTTTGTTCATGTTTTATTGACATTTTTAATTCTCCTTTTTATTTGTCTGTACATGACTTTGTTCATTCTTATGAATTGGAAATAAATACTGAATTGAATAATAATAATAATAATAATAATAATAATAATAATAATAATAATAATAATAATAATAATATAATAGTATAAGGATGAACTAGAACACTGCAAAATGAGTCTAATCTTATACGAGTCACGAGTGACTTTGAAAATCTCTTTGTTCCTCTTCGGACATGCCACCTCATCTGTCTACCAATAATATGCCTATAAGAATGATGCACTGTCTGCCCCAGGATGTTAGAAGCATGATGATTGGTCGATTTATTTTCCCAGTATATTTCAGAGCATTATTTTTTTAAGATTTCCACATTTTATTTCAGACCTCACCTGTATGCCTATATGGTTTTGATATGATGTCTCATTCGGATGATAACAAATTTTCTGTAATAATAATTATGTTACTTTTGTCTGATCACGAATGTCATATTTTAACATTCCACCAGTTACCTATAATTTATCTATCATACTTCATTCAACAGAGAAACATTCAGATAAAAAGAGGCCTGCGCGGGATACGAACCCACAACTTGCAATACATTATGGAAAAGTTAAAACATTTCCGATTGGATTATTATTCAATAATAATGCGTAGGGTGAAGTAATTTGGGTCAAAAATTTGAAGGGGCAGAAGTCACATGATCATCAAAAGAGGCACATGTTTTTCTTTTGTAAATTTTAAGGTACATTTACACCACATTGGATTTTAAAGAGGTGTGAGCTGGGGAGCGTTTCATCAAGTGTTTTGTCAGTGATTTTCACCGACAACTGTTATAAGCTACTGAAATCCTTGCATCTGATTGGCTGAGAGAAATTTGTTGGTATAAATCGCTGACAGAATACTTCATGAAACGCTCCCCTGGTTTCGCCCTTCTCGACACCCACCATTGCCCAGTTCTAAATTGAAAAAAGTATACCCCCTCTTCCATCATGGATTTTAGAACAGTGTCATGCGTATTTTGACGATGAGTGAACACCTATAAGGCGTCTGGCAATCATGGCAATAGTGATGATGATTTTTTTTTTCTTCAAGAAAGTTCCTCTTGAGGGGAGGGGGCACTGATAATGATGGTTAGCGTGGACAACTCAATGGTGCCAACTGAAGGACAAGGTTGTGAGGGACTTGCCGCCAGTATAAAAAAATGCTCATTCGTACACAATGCTAGATTTTCATACAATTTTCAAGTATAACGGTACAGAGCAAAATGCGTGATCCATTAGTTTTAGGGAAAAGCATATGATGGTAAGAATAATAATGTGACGTGTATATATGCGCATTATTGCCACTGCCTCGAAAGGTGAAGGAATATTATGGCATTTCACTGATAATCAGGATTTAAAAAGAAGGGGTGAGGTTTTGCTTGTTAGACTCTCAGTAAAAAAAAAGCAGATTTCTGTTTTCAAGATATTTCTGATTTCAAGATATTGGTCAACTTAAGCAAACCCAAGTTAAGTTTTTAGAAGAATCAAATAATCTGATTTCATCGAAGACTATTGGTTAGCGTACCTCGTAACTATGGAATCTGCTCTTAAATCGGCACAGAATCTCGATCAAAGGAAACTGTTAGTCGTCGTTCTATTCTTCTGCCAATCTCTACAAACCAGAATTCATTTCAGCTTGGCACGTCCACAGGCTTCACTTCACCTTGTATATGGTCCGCAAGTCAAGCCTGATCGGCAAGCTGATAAAAGGAAGATGCGTTCAATGTTATCAGGGTAGAAGATCTGATCAGATTGTAATCCCAATAACAATAGAAAACTATCTCCGTTACGCACAGGTTCCAACGACCGCGCGGTAGAGGGATGACACCAAAGTGCGTTTAACAAAATGTTTAGATTTAGACGCAGTCCAGATTTCATTTGCAAAAAGACTGAAATCTAAACGCTGTAAGATGAGTTTTTTGATAATTATTGCTGGAAAAGACTTTTGGTTTCATATTGTAAGGCAGTTAATATGGTTCATTTTTAATGATCTAACCTTTTGCTTGAAGGTTTTCGAAACATTTATTTACGCCATGCATTCATGACAAAAACTTGTATAGATTTTTTATAACTTATTTACCTCATACATATCGTAATTTAGATTGCCTATTGATGCGAACTCAGGAAAAACAAATGAAAATCTTTAATTCTAGTAATAGTATAGTCAAAATATTGGGGTTTTTATTCTTGTGTTTTCATACTTTAGGCCTCTTGAAATAGCTTCGAAAAGGCTTTACTCTTTTGCATAATTATTATATATTGTACCTGCAGATTTTTTAACATTCATCTAATAGAAAAGAAGAGGGTATCAAAATGGTTTTCCTGTTCAATTTTTCGAGTGTGTCTCATCATAAATGCAAATGTTACTGCCCCAATGCAGTCTTTAATATTCAATACCTACTTTACAGCATAATCTGGAAGATGGCATCTTTGGCACTGGATATTGGACTTTTCTTTTAGTCTCTTTTTGAATATTGCAGGATAAATGAGTTCTTATCACATGTTATATTATACCCGTAACTTTAACTATCAATATTTGTCATTATTAATCACGAGGAGACTCATTTAGATCAAGAACTTCTGATTCAAAGTTCAAAACAAAAGAATATTCCTTTTAATGTAAAGACAACTTAACGTCACCTGTTATTATTTTCACTAGCGTACAACTCGGTTACATGACCTAATAAAGTGGTTGTTACGCCCTTCTGCTATTAACCATGACTGACTCGATGCCTTGGGCGTTGAGATCACGCTTACCTATACACCGGTAATCACGATCTAAGAACGGGACCTGTGAAAAGAGAAAGATCTTTATCTTCATGCTTCTTGATCAGGAAAGAAAAGACATAAAAACAACAAAAGCAATAATAGAGCGAAAAAGACACGATTTTGTCCTGAGCAGTACTCAAAATTAAGGTCATTAGATATGATAATGAAGAATTTAAATCTAATATACTTTTCTTTTCGATAAAAAAGGGATGGACCTTATTATTGTGGGAATATATCTAGTTGGTATTATCATCACCATGTTGATTTAAAAAAAGATGCTCAATATGGTTATATTTTAATGAGGAATAAAGTTTGTTTGTATTTTTTTGTTCAACTTCTTCTTATTTTGAACCCCTTTATGGAGAAATCATGGAAATATATGGGAAATCGCCCTTGAACACGTATCATTATTTTGCCCTCCTCTAGACGACAAGTGCACCTTCGTTTTTTTTCAATGGCGTATCCAGTGATACGTCTGGATTCATTTCAGAGTGGTAGGCGGAATGCCCCTTGGGTAGCCCTCCAGACGGAGACATATTGAATATACTCTATTGGACCTTCAGACAGGTAGGGGCGGGGGTTACGCTACCAGTAGCGCGATGCTAATGGGGAAAATAATTTACTTAATAATGCATCCTGTTATGGAAATTCAATATTTCTGATCATCTCCAAATCGTTCGCTCTTATCAAGGAATTACCTCTTTGCTCTTACACTTATCCATTTAAAGCCTATATAGGCCTGCTCATAAATATGGTAAATTCTAATGTGAAGAAAAATGCAGTCATGTTGGTCTCGGGGTCTTTGCCTGCAATGATTTCATTCATTTAATTCAATCGTGGTTCTGATACGTTTATCAATAATTTGGCTTTGAATATATTTTCTGTTTGTGTGGATTAGTCTTTGATTATATAGGGCCTACAATTATTATCTGAGTGAAGAGTAGATTGAAGGGAAATAATATTTAACCCAGTTTAGGTTCACCCCACAGCTCACCGTTACGCACTTTGGCCGTAAGATGGCGTAATTCAAAGCTGGAGAGAGAGAGAGAGATTCGATCATAACACACTATGAACACGATGACAAAAGAGAGCGGACAAAATATACAGCTCCTCATTACACCCTCCACAATTGTTGTGGTAGACAAAAGAACATCCCTCCATTGCTATTATGTAAAATAAGTAGAACAGGTGAATATGCATGTGACATCTGTTCTACATATTTTTACATAATAGCAATGAAGGGATGTTCTTTTGTCTACCAGAACCAGTGTGGAAGGTACAATGAGGAGCTGTATATTTTGTCCGCTTCTTTGTTTGCCATGTTCATTATGCCAGTATACCCTCCGAAGGCTGGAGAAGAACCGGCATTATTTGAGAGATTCGTGCATAAAATATCAAGATTCTTTGCACAAAAGTAATAATAATAATAATAATAATAATAATAATAATAATATTAATAATAATAACAAATGTTTTTCATATATCGCGTTCCCAATTAAGTAACTGATCAAAGCACTTTGCAGTGTATCATTACCCGGTCACTGGATTCAATTGCGATTCTGGCGTTACTCACATTATAGGATGGCCTGCATTAGCGCTGCATGACCTCAAAGTGACATTTAAAAAACACATTGAATGCGAATAGAATTTGTGAATATATTTACACGATTTTATTATTATTATTTTTTTGCCAAGAGACAATGAATCAGACAGAGAAAGCCACCCAAATAGGGGATATAAGGGGGAAGGAGGGGGGGGGGGGGGGGGGGGGGGGGGGGGGGGGGGGGGGGGGGGGGGGGGGGAGGGGAGGGGAATGACATTCAGCTTTTGTATTATTTTCTATAATCATTATTTCGGTAGAATTTATGTCGGCGGCTTCTACATTTTTGCAAAATCGTTTAATGCCGTTTGGCTCCAGTTCAAGTGGCTCTATAGTCCCTATGCCTACTTTTCTTTATGACGTTATTTTATCTACTAATTTCCACTTTGGTTAAATTGCGTTTGTTATGATTATCTATCACTGACTACTTTATTTTTTTTTCTTTTGTCTTTACTTTCCTGGTACATATCAGGACTCGCATACTGGTCTCCATTCCCTCACGTGTTAAATCGACAGTAATAAAAAAAAATATTTTGGAAACGTTGCGGTGGAATTCGTTATAATGTTCGGACAAGAGACAAAATATACAAATCTCCTAAATGTGGTGCCTTATTTGGGCATTTTCTCGGCGATAACAAAGGTTATGAAGGCTGAAATGCGACTAAACAATACAACATACCACTTAGCAGCATCTAACGTGCACCATGAACTTGATGCATAAAAATAGTACAAAATTGAGTAATGTCACTGAAGGGGCGTTTTTACCTCCCTACCTGTAAAAGCAAAGACAACTGAAAGGATGAATGTTGCCAACATTTTCAGTAGAGAAAACTCTTCAAAGTGGAAGCAAAATAGGCCTATCTCATATTTTTAAGACATGACCTACAAGAAAGGCCAAAGGGCACACATGAGTAATTCATCCACTACCGATGAATTTTGGACTAGCGTAAGTAAGATGACGTAATGGTAGCTGATCAAAAATATTCATATAAAACTTAATACTTGTAGGCTGTGAATCTTTTCAAAAGAAATGATGTTTGGAAGGCACATTCTTTCATATTTCACCCCTATGCTGAAGCCTGGACGCTTTGGTGTATTTTAGAGGAAATATTTGATCTGCAGTGCATTTGCACTGTTCCCAGAAGTGAGAAGGCGTATATTTTGTGATTTTCAGCATTCACAGTATTTAATGTAGCCAATTAAGTACCCAAATAAAGTACCTTTAAATTTTTAGTATAATCAGTGTTGTAGCTACTCTGTGAATTAAAACGTTTTTTTGTCAAGAGATTATTTAAATATGAAATTTTTATGTACTTCAATATATGCTCGCACAGACGTCTTTAGGAGTTCTGTGATTGCTCGTTTGTACTCAATGGTACACTGAAATGGACGTAGAGGGAGTTGGAAATCTCGGCATAATTTAATATTTTCGCGAGATTTCCTGTGGCAAGTTCTATTTTCATGCGAAACGAAAGGAAATACTGCTGAAAATTGATAAAACAACCTACAGTCAGAGGTCAGATATGTCAGAGCCAGAGCAGGAGGAGAGTAAAGGTGTGTAGGTCTACTTTTTTTGATAAATTGATTAGATATTGATTGTCATTTTTGTATGATTGTGCTGAGAATGATGAGGTGTTGTGCCGACTTGTGTGTTTAGTGATACAAAGGCTGAAAGCTACGCGCAGGCTCAATACGAAATCTACAATGCATTGCACTCGTACACGCGCAGGTCATATCTGGGAAAGTGGGATAGTGACTGAGCTGACATGGCTGACGTCTGCCATTGCCTTGCGTTTAGCCAGGACTAGTTAGCTTCCCGAGTGTTAAAAAAAAAAAAAATGGGCTAGGGTTACGCGCCCAGTATCCGGTCACTAAAAAAGAAATCGCCGCTAATATGAATACCTATCTCTTTCAATTGACAATCTACCATCAAAAGAACCGCAAAATTGTCCTTTAGTTTACTTAAGTTTAAAAGATTATCAAAATAATTTAAAACATGGAAACTTACCCCAAAAAATATCGCCGACAGAAGAAGGAGAAGTTTTCCGCCCAGTATTCAGTCGCGCCGCCCACAATTCGGTCACGCGATAGTGCGCTGCATCTCGGGAGAATTATAATTTATATAACCATTGTTGTCATATTTCTGCGTTTTTAGGCATTTTCTGTGGCTTCTATATAGGCCTATTCATACTTAAATGTATAAGATTTTTTATCCATTAAAATCCACAAATCAAAGATCTAGGGTCAGAAATAATGAACAAAATGTATTTCTAAAAAAGAGCAAAGCGCGTCGGCGAAGCGCAAAGCGTCTTTGTCGACAAGTTGCACACAAAGCGTGCTGGCGCAAGGCACTCAATGTTGCCTGACCGAATAGTGGAAGAGCGCCATCTCACTGGCAGGGGTGAGGTATGTATTCTCTTGCTCGTCGCTGAGATCGCCATTTGCAAATTCGCTGCGATAGAGGGAACATCCGGGAGCTCCTCTTCACACACATACTAAATTCATTGCACCTGCACACATAGTTATTTCACCATAGGCGTCTACTTATGGCTATGCGTGTTAACTCACGCGCTAACGGAACCCGGAAGTGCAGAAACTTGGGTAACACTGACCAGTTTCGAGGGTATTTGGAGATCTTTTCCAGGGCGTCCGACCTGAATTGCTTTCAACATTAGAGGTACCTTGTTCATGTGTCTGTTATGTGCAAGTTTCAAGCCTCAAAAATTATTCATGAGTTCTTCACAGCTGTTCAAACAGCTGTGAAGGAACGATTTCAGGAATATGACCGGATACCGGGCGCGTAACCCTATACGCCTCTTAGTTTTACATCACGAAGCTACATGTAGGTGTTTTATTACGCCAATCTAACTAACTGCGCCCGGTTAGCAGGACATGGAAAATCATGAAAATGGCCTGAAATATCATGAATATGCCTTTCCTGATCTGCTGATATGGCGATCCTGGGTTTTGGTTTTAGTGGTCTAAACTTATGTTAGGTTGCTAACTTCAGCTCGTCTATGCCCTAAGCCTAACCCTATTCCTAGTTAGCAACCTAAAATAATTTAGACCGCTAAAACCTAGGATTGCCCTAGCTGTACGAGCTCCTTGGCTTATCAGTCTGGTATGATGCCTTTACCTAATACCGACCTCTTAACGATGTTTCCAACGACTATGGCAAAGATTCTTCGTGAAACGTAATGAAAGTTCATCAGACTCATACCCAAATACTGGGGAACAAGATCCAGGTACTGACGAGCGATAATACTTGCGCGTTCTTGTAGAAATGACGTCGCAATAGAGTCATCTCATTTTACGCATACAGGGAGAAGTGCATTTTATTACCGACCCCTGCACATGAGTCAATGGCAATTTATGAAAAGAGATTATTTTAATGAAAATATGAAAAATTAACAATAAATTGATAATACTTACATTATTATTCCTCATCTTGCTCTATTTTGGCTGTTCTCAACGTTACTAGGCATTCTCCGCGTAGTCCCATGTGTTGATTTGCAAGACGCGCGCTAGATGCCATGATACGCTTAATGGTCGGTATTAGGTGAAGTGATCATACATGCCTACGGAGCTGTACACGGGGTCCTATTATGGCGCCTGTCGGAAAGTGTCAACACAAAAATCCTATGCATCATAATCACCCATTCCCACGCACGGTGAACCTTGCAAACCATCCTCGGTATTTGCTGTGGTGGTTCTGGTCATATTTAAAATCTAAAGATATCAATTGACACAAAATCTCAAAACTTATCTACAAAAATTTGGCAGCGGGATAGGATTCAGCTTACCTTCCACATGTTGCTGTAAGAATTTTCATTATCATGACAAAAGATGACCTCTATTTCTCTCGAGCAGCTGAGCTGGCGCGAAGTCAGCACTAGTCTAGTTCTAGACGTTTTTAATTATTTTGTCCGTAAAACCATGAAGCTATAGGAGCTATACAAACCCCGTGTGTACGTGTGTGCGCACCCAGCGTAGAACGGTTCGAAGTCCACCGATTCACTCTCCCCACACCTTCCCCGAAATTTCGGGTTTGTATCTAGTTCATATAGCTTCATGGTTTTACAGACAAAATAATTAAAAACGTCTAGAACTAGACTAGTGCTGACTTCTCTCCGAACAGACTCCTCCGAACAGACGGTTTTCAGCTTTCTATAAAACACCCAGCTTCGTGATGTAAAAGGCGTGTAGCCCTTTTTTTTTTTTTACACTCAGGAAGCTAGTCCTGGCTACCTGCGTTGTCATGGTTGTCGCCTTGTCGAGTCTAGAATAATCAGCCCACCAAATCTCCTAAGTTTACTACAAAATGGCATGTAGTATTAGTCAGGGGCGGTTCTAGCTTTTTTGCAAGGGGGTGGTTTGACCCAACTTTTGGAAAAGGTAGACCGTATTTTGTTGGTCTCGCCAACCTCTCGAAAAGTCGCTCAGTGGGGGGGGGGGGGGTGTCGACAAAAAAAATTGTCACCAGACCTGCAACATTCGCTCAGTGGGGGGGGGGGTTATGGGGGTTCCAGTTTCCCTCCATAATTCCCTGACAAAAAAAAAAAAAAAATTTTAATTGGCAGCCCAAGGGGGGGGGGGGAGGTTTAAACCCACTAAACCCCCCCCCCCATAGATCCGCCACTGTTAGTATTTATAAAAAAGAAAATTAAATCAATAAATGAATAGGCCTATCTACATTAGTTTTTAAGCCCTCACTTCAGCATGCTTCAGGGAATTTTGGGAATAACATGAATAGTGATTTGCAAAACCAGCATGCAAATTGAATAAGAACCAACAATTTTTTTTAGTGAATTCCCGAGTGAAGTCTGGGCCTGGCCAGGGGTCCTAAAGCTACGCACCCCGCAAATTTGCGCATTGCGACGCATTCAATGCACCAAATTTCTGCTGTGACTAAGCAATGAGAATATCATTTACGTTTGCCAAAAGGAATGAGTAATTTCCCTTTATTTTTGGAAATCGGGGTCAAATTTACACAAGACGGCTTCAAAATCAAGATTTGCATATTTACATGTGCATTTTGGACCCTTTCATTTTGTCGAACAAAATTTCACACTGGCATCGACATCGACTTGAAAATGAATGTTATTGTCTTTTGTCCGTCGTAATTTTCAGAATATGTAGAAGCAAGATATTTAACATGAAATTCCCAGAAACCCCTGAATAAAAAACTTTTCAGGGGCTGAAAGTGCGTAGCTTTAGGTTCCCCCATCATATGATTGGTGATGTTGAAATAGAATTAAACAAAATAATTTTAGGTAATGGGGAAAGTCCACCTGGCATCAACTTGATTTTAGTGAAAATAGAAAAAGAAAAATATGAGAAATGGATAAAATTTTAAGGGAAATCCTGTTGAAAGTTCAGGATAAGTAGACTAAGACTCTTAGTGATTAATTTTTAATAAAAGTTATGATTGATCAAACTGTCATGCATTGGCAACTCGATGTCTTTCCTTGTGAGTAGCAATTATGTTCGATTAGGTATGATGTTAAATATAAAAGTTTAGATTCTTTAGAAGATATCAGATGAAGTTAATATTAATAAATAAGTTGAGGGTGATGAAGACGAAAATCATAGAAATGATGATAGATGGACCGGAAATAATTGGATAGAGGTGCATTGGAAAGATTACAAAAGTAAAATTTTTGGTCAATATCTGATGAAGTTGTAACAGTCAAAAGAGTGTAGGTTGCGAGTTGAACTTAGGTACAGTGTGTACCGTAATGGCACCGGTCGTGGCACGCCCTTGTAAGACAGCTTCATTGCTGCAACGTCCCTGTGTCAACTGCCCTAATCTCACCGGAGCGAAATGAACGGATGCAATTGACTAGCAGATATTTTACCAAAATAAATAAGGAACAACTATACGGAGTTTCGTTCGTTGCTGATCGTGCAAAAAATGATGGCAGGAAAAGTTTGTTTCCAAAGAGAATTATCCACGGGGCTTTTTAATGTTCTGCTAATTTTGTTGTAAAACAAGAACTTCCTCTTTAGCAGACTGAAACAAAAAAAAATATTATGTACCATATTTTCTGTTTTCGATGTAACAGAGCTTAAGTTCCATAGATGTTGGCCAGACAATTTTTTTGCATGAAAAATACTTTGGAAATAGATTATCTTTCTTTAAAGTTAGCTGTCTTGCCGCGAATGCTTATGCTCCAGTCTTGACGCGCCATTCCTACAACACACAAATCATGACGTAGCATCCCGACAAGCGCATTATACTAGTGCGCATGCACAATCCCCCAAAGACCTCTAAGTTGAAGAGGTGGAAACACCAATATACAAATAATAAGCAATATTGTGAAATTACTCTGTGCATGAACAGTCCTTACATGTATGTCATTCATTATTAAATTTTTGTATGTTTTTGTTTGTTTTTTTGTGCTATGTTTTACCAGGAGGAGAAGATGTAGTGAATGTTTTGACAGATATTATGGCACCGGTGGATGATGACTTTGATGAAGAAGTAAAGACCACTACACCAGCCAAGAAAGTTGGTAAGTTTTCTTCAGTGGGTCCTTTCACTGGACAAGATACCTGTATCTGGAAGCGGTATTTGTTAGATGACGTCTGTGATATTATAGTGCAAGGGAGGAAGAGTAGAGTAGACTTGTCTTTGAGACAAGGGTACTGGGTGAAGAATATCACAACTGTTTCAATGTAATGGTATATACTTTATGATGAAATTAATATAGTGAATAGTGTGACGGTACATACATGTACATGTAAACATGTAAAGGCCTCTCTGGGCCTATGTGGGGGTGGGGGCATGAAAGCCAAACCAAATTATGGGATAGCAAAAATAGGTGTCATAGTCAAAGTGGTTTAAACACTTCACTGGAGATGCAAAGATTTGGGTTTGGTTCATGTCATGGCACTTGTGTCCTTGGGAAAGGTATTATATCTACATTAGACTTTCATGTACACGTAAATAAATGGCGCTACATGTATTTGATTACCAACGTGTGTGTTTCTCTTTAAAAAAAAAATTAAGGGGCATGAGTACACTTGCAGAGCAGCCTTAAGCTTTATTATGCCTGTGAGAATAGCATCATGGCAGAATGCTGTGTGGCCTGTTGGTAATGTGAAATTTATATTTGCTATTTGTAATTCCAAAATCTGAATGTACATTGTAACCATTTTAAGATATTCTTTGCCTTTATCCACAAATACCTTTGTCTTACAGCAGTAAAGAAAGTCACAAAAACCACCAAATCTACGCCACAGACAAAGACTGTTAAAAAACCAGCTAGCCCAGCCACTGCCAAATCTACAAAGACCCCAGCTCCAGCAGCCACCGAAGAACTAGCACCAAAGACTGAATCTTCAAGTGTACAACCCCCCAAGACTACCCCTTCAGCCGCAGCCACTTCGGCGGCTACCCCAGCAGCAACTCCTGCAAAGCAAACAGCAACAGGGACTACACCAGTCACAAAGACCAAGAAGGTCGTCAAAAAGACCCCCAGCAGTGCCAAGTCAGGAGGAGCAGGAACAAAGCAGGTAGCAGCCAAGCCTACTGCAGGGAAATCACCTGCTGGGACACCTGGATCAGTGACCAAGAAAAAGCCAGTAAAGGTAGTAAAGAAATCAACACCCGTCCCACAGAAAGCCAAAGCTACAGCTCCTGCCAAAAAGAGTGGAGATTCTGGAAGTCAGTCCAAGGCAAATATAGCTCAAAGTGCCAAGAGTCGGGAAGAGACTGCTGTAACACAGGAGGAAGAGACGGGGGTACTGTACAACCTGTTCATATTTCATCAGGATTTTGATGTGCTCATGTCTGATAACTTTTTGTTTAGCTAAAGAAAAATTGATGCTCTGTTTCTTGTTCCCTCCAATTTCCCTTTTTTTCCTGCCTGTATCATCTTTATATTATTCAATACTTTTTGTTTTCTCATGAAATGAAGATCCGATGTAATCTAGACTGTATGAAAATTCATTAATATTATATTGAATGGACCCCACATGCATTTCTATGTGCAGGAAGAATATACTAAGTATGAAATATTGTATCTCCTACTCATTTTCAAAAAACTGGACAGGAAACTGGATGTAAATTTTACTTGGCCTCATATGTGAATATGTGATGACAAGATTATATGTTGCTCTGTGTTAGTGCTTAAGGAGTTTATTTCATTCCATGGCTGCCCATTTTTACTGTTCAATAGTTTTTTTTTCATATGATGGAGAAAACAGCCAAAATAATTTAATACACATGGATATGTAGTATCAGTGTGTACGTGGCTTACTGAATCACAGTGCTAATTTATTCATCAAGAAATTATGTTCTCTGTGTGTAATTTTGTACCAGCTCATCGTGAAATTCATGTTTCACATTGATATATATTTTTGTATGCAACATCAAATTTGACATGTTTACAGTGTGTGCAAAATTTTTGTCACTAATCCATATTCTTTCTTTTTATTTCCACTTCCAAAAGGCTCCAGAAAATACTGAGACTCCTATGGAAACAACTGAAGGTAAGGATTCTTTGATATTTCTGACATTTATGTTTTATTAACTTCAACAAAAACATAACTTTACATCAAGCTTTCAGAGCTGGAAATTATTCTAGCATTACATTTACTATGCTACACAGATCATTGATGAAAATGTATTTGTTTTAATAGTTATTATAGTTACTTTACATATACATGTAAAGTATTTTTTATGCCTCCGCCCAACAAAGGTGGTGTCGGAGGCATTATTTAACCAAACTTCCATGATGAGTTGCTAAAGCATTCAATCAGTTTATTCCTACAGCATACCAATTTACTCTACTAAGGTTGATTGTGGCAGATGTTGATTATTATCTTGCCAAATAATGTTTGTCTTTTGCCCCTGTAAACCAGATTTAATGCAAAGATAAAAATGCTTGTACATTAAATATGCTTTTATTGCTCTGTTGAGAACCCCTTGTCAATTATTTGACATAGTGCAGTTTGATTGACCTTGAAATTTCTGTTTCTCTTGGAATTCAGACGACCCAATAAAGGACGTAGACAACTCTGCAGAGATCTCCACCGAAGCTGTGCCAGACGTGGAGATCAGCAAAGAAGCTGCTGACGAGGAGGAAGACGAAGAGCAAGACGAAGACGACGAAGAAGAGGAGGACGACCAGGAGGAAGTTGGTGACGAAGAGGACGGTAGCAACATTGTAGAGGGCGACGCAAACGGAGACGGAGATATGGAGCCGCCCGATTTCAATGATTCATTTGACGTGAGGAGCGAAGCAAGCTCCAGCAGCTCAGAGAGCCAGATGAGTGAGTTCACTTCGAAGAGTTCTTCTTGTGTACATCTTGCTGCTGCTTGTATACTGATTCACTCATATGGACACTGCAATAGAGCATGTCTTCTTACTTTGTCTAGAACATAAGCAGAAACATCAATGTAAAAAAACTATTGAAAACCAAACTAGTATATCGTCATACATGTACCCAGAGGAGTGATTTTAGTGGTAATCTGTTCAGTTGTCACCACATAATAAAATCTTGCTTCCTGTAAAAAATCTTTGATATTAATTTTTTTTCAATAATTTTCTGTCAAAAGCTAAAAATACTTTAAAATACCTTGTCATAATGTTTCTGGCTGTCTAGGTATAATATAGATTTATCATTATTGCAGATGAGGTTGAGAGCGATCGTGATAACAGGCAGAGGTCTAGACGAGACAGGAAACGCCAGTTCTCACCAATTGTGTATGAGGGACAGGAAAGATCTGATTCAGAAGGTAGGAGTTGTCTCTCATTAATTAAAAACAGGAACATCCCGTATTAGTCACTTGCATGAAGTTTGTTTTGTTTTGTGTTAATTATTCTCTTGATACTCTGTTGAGTAGTAAGTTAAATTCATATAGGTGAACAAGAATGTCATGGCTAAGTGGACCAGAGTCAAAAAGTATGAAGTGAAAATTTGTTAATATATCTGCTACTAAGTTAACAGTTTCACTAATGAACTTTTAAGAGTCAAATTTAAGGTTTTGATTCTTTGCATCATGAATAAATTTGGCTCTACATGCCTGCCATTAGAATGATTTTTACAGCATTTGTTCCTGTTTCTGTTCTCAAAGAAGTCATTTTTTTCTTGCCAAACAAATGGTTGAACAGTGGAATTCTGTGGCGAGATTTAATGCACATGGCACGGCAGGGGTTAAAAGCTTTTTTGTTTCGAGTCACTTCAAACTATCGGTGTATTGTGAAATTATGGCAAAGTATGACAACATCTTTTTGTTTGTTTGTTTATTTCGTGCAGACAGCAGCAAGAAAGCCAAGTTGTCTTCATCTGTCAACGAAGTGAAAACAGGTACTGAATTGTTTGCTATGACATGGGATTAGGTTGATTGGCACCTGTCACATAATGAGCAAGAGGATGGGAGTATGAGTAGGGAAGATGAAAATCTTACGTGTATGGCGCAAATATTGTGAATAATGTGAAAAGTCGCCCATTTTGGTATAAATGGAATGTTGAAGGTACAATTATCTTTTATCTTTCGGAGGGGGCAGGGTCCATGACACAGAATCAGCCCAAAGCATTATGGGACAAGCAAAAACACAACATGAAATATTTCTTCAGAGAGCAAGTTAAAATTAGCTGACGACAATTTCTATTTCAGTCTTTATAATTTATTCTTTTAGAATTTTAGCAAGTGATATCAAGACCAAATACCCAGAATAGAAAATGCAAAAAATGCATTTGTAACAGCTTAAAACTACTCACATTATCTCACCTAAAAAAAAGAAAAAAAAAAAAGGAATCCTATATTATATGAAACCTTATGCACTTCCTCATCCAGCAAGCATTTCAATGTATCACATAGATTTCAAAGTGATTAAACTTCTCAAGATCATTTCAATCCTGCATACATGTACTTCCTTTGTGAGAGAATTAAAATCCTGCATATCTTATTGACCCTCTATAGGAGACCAGACTGCCAAGATGAAGTACCTGTTCCGAGATGCCCGCTATTATCTCATCAAGAGCAACAACCACGAGAACATCGCTCTTGCCAAGGCTAAGGTAAGGGCGTGTGTGAAGGCGGTGATGGGAAGATAGTGTTAGATTGCCAAGTGACAAGAAGGAGAGTGATATAGAATGAGAGAGGGAGAGGGAGAGAGATATTGAGGTAGGAGAGAGAGAGAGATATTGAGGGAGGAGAGAGAGAGAGAGAGAGGGAGGGGAGAGAGAAGATAGAGAGAAGAGAGAGAGAGATAGAAGAGAGAGAGAAGAGAGAGAGATAGAAGAGAGAGAGAGAGGTCAACTCACAGAGATTTATCAAGTGACTTCAATTTTCTTGCAATTCTGTCAGAACTTCTGATATTTGAAGTTCTTGCACCACGCAAATAAGAATTGTAGTTCATTCCCTATTATGGTTCTTTACACCATATTTTAAATACCTTAGTAAGTTTTCTGAACAGTTTCAGGATATTGCATATTTAATTGTCATCATGCACAGAGAAATGGAGAAAAAGTTCAGTATTGTATTTTCTCCTCCCCTAATAAATTGCAAACAAGATGATATTTTTTTTTTGTTCACCCTCCTTATTTGTGAGTTCTGACTTCTTAGAAATCATCTAAAATGATTGAAGATTTCGACTGAATTGCAAGGAAATTGAAATGTGTGACTGTATGAAATCAGATTGATTGGTTGTGTTATAGTGGTGAATGAAGAAAGAGGATGATTTATGAAAATTATGATTATATATGTCGGGGGAAAGGGTATTTTAAGTTTAATTCATAATCTGAAATCTTTCATTTTGGAAGATTGTCACTGTCATAGTATGAAAGAAATAACTTTTTTGTTTATGATTTATCTATGAATTGTAAGGTAATTAAGATATCTTATGTCCCATTTGATGGAGAATCATATTAATTTGTACAATATTTCATAGGTACAAACTATGTGTTATATGTATAAAGATAAGAACCATGAAGAACCATATGAACATTCAATGTTTAAAACCTGTGATGGTCAGGTGATTTTGGTGGAAGCAGACAATTGTGTATACAGGATTCAACATCTAGAAAAGCAAAATGGAGCATGTGTGTGGGAGGACAGAGGTGCAAGATCTGCCACAGTGATCTTCATTCTGCAAGGAGTGCCTGCAGCGTAACATGTGGAATTATGAAGTCAATAGGTAATGTGGATTATGGAGCAGAGCGGAGACACGTTCTACACTGAAAATATCGATTGTGATACAAGAGATCCTCACATATGCTTTGCAAAGTGGAAGGATGCACAGTGATCAGCAGGAAGTACAGTTCTTCTTTGTGAAGCAACCTTAGTCGTCCTTCGAGTTGGAATCCTTTGGTGATATCAACAGCATTGTCGGCGATGTCGAAGGAATTGTGCAGCTTGTGCCTTGGAATGCCATTTTGGAAAGGACGTGAGTGTGACTTGCATTAGTGGAAACCCATTAAGTGAACTTTTGAAAATGCTCTTGATACCTCGGTCATAAACTGTCAAAGAACTGAATAAAAGAACATTCTATCCTATCATAGTCAAGAGCAAATAATGAACAATGTAACCCATACCTTTGCAAATGCAGCCCCAAGTGCTTGATATGAACAGTTCCCAAAAGAAATGTACAATTTGTTTGGTTTTCATCTTCAATTATCATGGACAATTCTTGAAATGGAATTTGAAAAACGATTGTTTTTTGCACAATTCTTGCCATGGACCTATCTAATCTGGCCTAGGACTTCAATCCACATTTTGACTCAATTGTTTTGAAGAAGTGCATCAAGTGCATCACTGGACTTATTATCTGAATGAACCGCTCTGATGCTATTTGTAGTTCTCAGCATAATAGAAATTATTTCCTGTCATCTTTTATTGTTTAGTTCTTTCCTTTCCTCTTGTTGCCACATGTTCTATTTACCTACAGCACATAGAGTTATTGAGAGTAGAAAGGTGCATTGACCCTGCTTTCTATTTTGATTTGACTTTGCTTAGTAATCTGAAAATTTGATGAATAATTGTTACTTTGGAAGATGGGGGCAGACATCAATATGATGTGACAAAGATTTTTTTCTTGTTGAAAACAATTGAAGGTGATACACGGTGTTGATAAAAGTAGAAGGTGTAAAAAAAATTTTTTTACTATAATTTCACATTTTACATGTAGATGCAGTCCTATGGGGGTAGATCACTACCCTTTTAAGTTTACTCTGGAATACTTGCATTCTTGAGAATAATATCTCCTGTTACAGCTAGTTTGCTTGATTATGAATATTTTCTGGATAGGATTGTTTGAACTTACATCTACAACTTATGTATGATTTTCTATTTATGAAGATAAAAACACAAAATGATAAGAATCCAAGGACCCCCCCCCCCCCCCCTTTCAAACATTACATTTAGAGGGGAGAACAGGGGAGCGTTTTACCAAGCATTTTGTCGGTGAATTTTACTGATAAATTTGCTCTCAGCCAATGAGATGCAAGGATTTCAGTGGCTTATAACAGTTGTCGGTAAAAAGCACTGACAAAACGCTTGATGAAATGCTCCCCAGATTTGTCCAGTGGATCAGATAACAGGGACCTCTTTCCAAGCTAATTGAAGAACACTGATAATCGATTTGGTCCTCTAGACCAAGGAGACGCAGCCAATAAAATACCAAAATCCATTTTACCAACGCTTTGTATTGCCTCAAAGAAAGAAATTAATCTTTTAGGAACAGATATCTCTGATATTTTAGGAAAGGCAAACATTTGTTCAATTTGTCTTAGAAATGACCGTCATAAAGATATCCTGCTCTGATGGAAATGGAAAATCCAACTGTGAGGATACAATTAAAGCAATATGTTAATGTGCAATATTAATTAGAGTAAATGACGGTATGAAGAAAGATTATCTAGAATGCATTTGCACTTGAGTATGAACTTTCTAAACTCTTTCACTATGTGTGCTGTAGGTTCACTTTGTTGCATGGGTAGTAGATGACTTCATGATACATTTTCTTTAGTAATATAATAAACTCGCTTTTCTGACATTGATTTCCAATTATTGCTGTGATTTATGAATTTTAACATGTTTTTTGTTGGTCTTTTTGTTTTCATAGTGTTCTGCGAAAGTCCGGAATAGATGTCAGCCAGGGAAGCCTGGTGCAGACCTCATGGGCTCACTACAGTTGTCTTCCCCCAGATCAGTAGGCCGTGTGGGCAAACCTCAAAATGGCATCTTCCAAAGACCTGCCCAAAAGAGTCGCAATAACTCATACTCTGCAGCTATTAGCCATGCATATAAAAGAAAATATTCAACTGCACCTGCCACAGCAACCTCGGAGAGTATCCCTAACCAAACTAAAACTTCCTACTTGGATGGGGATTTCACTCATGACAATCATGATCTTTCTCCTCAAGACTTACATCCCCAGACTCATTCTCAAAGAAATAATACATTTGACGAAGAGACGGAGCACAGTCATATACAAGCAAAACAGTCCTTGCCTAGAACTTCTGAGAATTCACTTGGGCATCCACATGATAGACCTGGACGTATGCCACCTAGGTACATTTATCGTAGACAGAAGGCTCTTGGTAATTCTCGGGATCCTGGTTTTTCTTACAATGGGCATTCTGACATTTCCCTAGAATCTGCAGGGTTGAATGAACAGGAATTGGACGAACTAAGCTTAGAAGATGATGACGACGACGACGATGATGATGATGATGATGCATTTTTTCCTTCTCACAGGAGAAGGGAAAGTAGATGGAGAAGTACCAATTTTTCTGATAATCATCCAAACTTTGGATATGTTGGTGATGATTACGATGTCCCAGAACATGAACTCTTCAGAGAAAGCTCAAGAATAAAAGATACTAGTGATATGGAAAGGCTGCTTCTCGATGCATCAGCTAAACTGAACGATCAGGTATGCTACTTGTTTATATGACAGAGTTGATATGAGAACTTACAATATATATTATTGAATAACTGATAACTAATTCTACTGGTGCTTTTTGTCTCGCCTGCGTAGCGGAGCGAGACTGTAGGCGTTGGCGTCGGTGGCGTCGTCAACAATCTTGTAATCACAATAACTTTCTATGGATTTGAGGTAGAATCACCAAATTCATACCATAGTTACATCTCTTAAAGGTGCAGGTCAAGTCTAAAAATGAGTTGAATCTGACGAAGGACAAAGGTCAAAAGGTCAATGAACTTTCTATAAAGAGCACTGTAAGAGGCAATTTTATGATTGGGTAATAGATACATTATGAAATAGAAAGATAGATATTCATTTGCAGATTTACCAATGATTGTATTTTTCTTCTCTTCAGAGTTCCATGCATCATCGCATTCAGCAATTGGAAAGCGTTTTGGGGAACGTGATTGCAGTTTTGCGGAAACTGGTTCACAAGACCAACTCTCCCCTTCAAAGGTCCCTTCAAAGGTCACCTCAAGGCGCAAGGAGAAAAAGAGTGCCACAATATGAATGCCCTTCGAGGTCCAGCCCTGCAAATGTCTTCAACAGATGGAGGGGTAACCGTAGAGATGATGTGAATATACGTAGGAGAGGAGAGATTGAATTAGATGAAGGACTTCCAGAGAAACCACCTCATGTGAATGGATCTAGTGAGGTCCAACAGACTCTTTTGAATAATATTACCCGAAATGAGCCTTGTGAGCTTGAACAGGATGGAGATGAAAGTGGAGCAGAGAACCGTCAAGATTTATCCGATTCTGGATTTCAGGTTGACCCTAGACCTGCTGAGAGCGATCAAGATGATGCTGATGACATTGATCAGGAGCGTAGTGTAGGTTCCGACTCTATGAACATTGCCAGTGCTTGCCAAATAAATGATAAAGAAAAGAATGATGAGGAACGTAATGGTGACACTGCACTAAATTCTATGAGCGACAAGCAAACTGTCAGAAACATTGCAGATGAAAAAAAAGATGGTGATCTCTCAAGGTCAAGATCCTGTCCTGATACTGATGAACTGGACGCAACTGAACCAAATAGTGCTCTGGTAGAAACAGACAATAGTCACGCCACTAATGAAGTCACTCATGAAGAGACCATTGATACTTCAACATTTGAGACTGATGAACATTCCTTACCTGTGACTATTCCAAATGAGAGAGACACACCCACCGCGGATCCAGATGGCCCAATCATCCTGCATGTCAAATCTGAATTCAGTTGTGACGCTGCCTCCTGGCCAGATAGCTCGCGTCCAAGCAGTTCTTTCGGCCATTCAGAAATGGCTCCCCGAGAAAGGGATCTTGTGGTGCTATCTGATGACTCCTGTGCACCCGATAGCCCAGTCTTTCTCTATTCAAGTGAGGCTATAGATGCTGCTCAAAGAGCACAGGATCAACAGGAGAGGAATCTTGTAGGTCATGGACAAGAGACAAAAAAAATGCGATCTCTGCAAGAAATATTCACTTCCGTGACAGGGTCAAATGCTGAGGATCTATTGCACAATGAAGTTGAGCTTCTTAATGACCAACAAAAATTGATGAAATTGGAGAATTTAGAATACAACATCCAAGCTGATCAGAGTCAGTTTTATGAAGGAAGGACAGAACCTTTATTTACAAATGTATACAAATCAAGAGGACTTTCTGTCAATAATAATTCTGCCAACAATTCTATTAACAGTGGCACCACAAGAAGACCAGTACAAAAATTCAGTGGGAGGTTGGTACAGCATGATGATGCGATCCAGTATGCTGGACAGAATAACCTGTCTCATGTTTTTAACCAGAATGGGCATGCACAACACAGAGGCATGCCGAGCCAGTCCCATGGCTCTAGCATGAACCCATTGGGAATGCATCAGAGCAATATTGAAAGACTTCAATATGGGCATGATGCCCAGAGCTTCCATCTCCAACCATATTCTGTAGACCTCCAGACCAGTACTGTTGGAAGAAGAGCTGCCAGCATGAAGTATTCCACGATGAGCTCTCATACAGCTTCCAATCAGCCCAAAATATTGAATAGCCAAACTGATATCCCTGCAGTGAACGCTTATGTGAAACTCAGTAGTGGGCTTCGTGATGGTAAAAGCAAACATCGTCACACTGCTCCACCACCTACCATGGTTCCAAACCTATCAGACCTGAGTTCTCTAAAACCACACAATGTCATTCTGCGATCAGTGCCCAACAAAGATGGTCCCAACACTCTGAACTTCGGACCGCAACCCTCCAGTTCTCGGTCCCCATATCATAATGGCCCGCAAGGTCAATCCAATGCCATGCAAAGTAGTCTGGTGCAGGGAATGCAGCAGCCTCAGACACTTCCACATCAGGTCAGCAGTGGCTTTGTTGCTAGTGGCAGTCTGGAACAAGGACAAGGGGCCGAAACTGCACAGTTTACTCCCGAGATGTACAAGCAAGCCGACAGTAAGTACATGTAGTACTCCCAATCTTTCACTTTTAATATCTTGTTTGAAATATGCTGCATTCATTAGTTAAAGTGTTATAAATAAATACTATATCAACAGTGAGATACAATTCTAGAGTCTAGAAGTCGAGGACAATTTACAAATGCTTAGCAAAGGATTTTGGTGTGAAGACTAGTGCATTACTCCATGGTCTATATTTCAATCATCTCTGCTAACAATGCTGAGCATTCAGTGGCACTTTAGTGAGGAAATTTTATGTTCTTTTTATTTCTTACACAGGTGGTGATGTTTTGTAGACTTCTTAACATTTTTTTCCCCTCACATAGATACATGTATAAAATTGGCTAGTTTGGAGTTAATAGAAATTAGAAGTGGCTAGTTTGGGGCTATTTAGGATTGAGTGTATCACTCATTCTAGACAAAAGAATCATATACGTCCTGAATACCAAAATGAACCGAAAGAGTGGTCATTTGATTTTCATAATTCTGACTTTCTGGTCATTTTGCAACTCATGGAATCCTATTAAACTGGACTGCCTAATTATCGTTCATCAACGCCATACTGAAACATGTTTTCGTGATATACCCATGTTTATGGGAGATACAGTTAACTTTGCATAAGTCGAATCTGTTGGAACCACAAAAAATAGTTTGACTGATGCAAAATTTGACTTAGGAAATGAAAATAGCACATGTTTTGCAGAATTTGGTCAAACAAATTGATTCGACTTACGGAAAGTTCGACTTATGAGACTTCGAGTTATGCAAGGTTAACTGTACTTAATGAATCTATGATCCCCATATCTCAGGTACGATTGCAGCCATTTTGGAGGAGCGGGACTGGAGTCTGGCCCGTTCTGCTGTGGATGGGGCAACATCGTTGTCCAGGGCATTGGCCCAGGCCCTCTTTGGGGATAGCATTCTTATCAAGAGTACTTTCAAGTCTTATGGGAGAGGCAAGGGCTACACAGAACTGGATCCCATTTTAGTCAAGAAAATTGAAAGTATGCTTCCGTTTTCTGCTTCCATAAATTCATTATTTCAAGTAATTATTACTTTTGTTGTCCAGCAAATAAAAAAATGGAACATTTTCTACATCAATAACCTTTGATATGCTGTGCTAGTTGATTGCACATATTACACTATTGTACTTGCAAAAGAGACACACTATTACCTGAATTCAGGGTACATTTAGTAGGTTAGAAATGAATTTTGATCCTGTTTGTAATAAAAAAGGTAGCTTATTACCAAAAATAGCTACAAATACTAAAATGAATGTTTCATGAATACAGACACCATTATTTTATACAAGCTGATATTGAAATGGCAAATCATTTGTTAATTCTTAATCTATCTAACATTAAAACAAGTATATGGGACTATCAGTGTATCATTGATTGAAGTGGTATGTTGAAGTTTCTTAACAAGTCTGGATTTTACGTAACCTATGTGTAATAATGGTTTTCTTCTATTTTTCTTTATTCATTCACAGATGCGGTGATGAAGATGTTTTGTCAAGAAAAGGGCTTCAAGTATCGGAAACGAATGTGGTCCCTCTGCAAGCAGTCGCTCGGCCAAAGAATGAAATATTTGCGCAATCGCTACAACATAATATGATGCTCTTGGGAAATACATATGTACATGAAACAGCTAAAACATATTGCAGTGCTCTTTTCATTTTGCAGAGTTGTACATTACAATGTGTTCCTCTTTTGACTTGTACAGTCATTGCAACAAATAGGATGAAAATTTTACTTCTGGTAACTGCTACAACATATCTGATGCCATTTCGACTGATGGATGTTGCTGCAATATTTCTAATAACCTTTTGACTACTTATATTTGCTACAACAGGATCCGATGCCATTTTGATTGGCAATAATCACTACAACATGGTCTGCAAGTGACTGCTGATCGTTGCTACATGTACAACTCATTCTGATAGCCTTTTGTCTGCTTTATGCTTGCTACAGCACCATCTTATGTCATTTTAATTGCTGATATGTTTTTACAGCTTAATCTGCGATTGACTTGCTGATAGTTATTACAACTCAGACTTATATACTTTGGTCTCTATGACACAATGTGATAATAATGGTCACTTATATAGTGCTCATATCCGTCACACAGTGGCGCTCATGGCGCTTAGACATTATTACCCCGGTTATAGCCGAGCCACCAAAGTAACTAGCGCTCAAGCATGTCAGGTACCCATTTACACCTGGGTGGAGGGTGGCAAATGTAGATTATTGTCTTGCCAAAGGACGTTAGTGCCGTGGTGGGATTCGAACCCCGTACCTTTTGATCTGCAGTCCAGTGACTTATCCACTAGACCACAACACCAAAGTAGCTACAACAATATGTAACATATTGCAGATAGTCCGTACAACTCAATGTGATAACTTTATGAGTGCAGGTGGTCTCTGAAACACAATCTACAACACTTTTGACTGCCTGTAGTAGTTACAACTCAAGTGTGATACAGTTTGCTTGCTTACAACATGTCTTTATCATTTTTATTGCTGATGGTGACTGCAATTCATTCTGATATGCTTTTGACTGTGGATGCTATTTAAGTCTGCTTGAATTCATGTAAAAACCTTGAAGATTGGGGGGGGGGGCAGAGGGGGTTCAGTTGATCCATGGCTCTTCCCCTGTACATTTCTCAGCTGTGAGGTGGACCAAACAATTTAGATCATTCAGAGTTCAAGTAAAGTCAATGAGTAGCACAGGTATTTCAATTTAGAAGAAAAAAGAAAGCACAATGTTACATTCTCAACGCTCCTTTTCAACGTTCCTTTTCTTGCCCAATCCCAATTAGCAACTGAATATTTAACAATAATAATTTATCTATTTAGAAAAACGTATCTTTTATTGAAATAGATAGTGCAATTTATTGTTCTGCATTGTGTACAGTATTTATTTATTTATTTATTTGCAGTTTTATTTACACAGGGTAACATTGTCAGTTTCAGAACTGCTTTCCACAACGACCCTGTCAGTGTCAGCCTTACTATATACAGGACATAATTTTTAAAGTTTGACATACAGAAAAAACAATATAAGCCCTTGTAGAAATTAGAGACAAAGAAATAACTTAATAAATAAATTAATTAATTATGTATGATGTATCAAAAATGTATAAGGTGTCTACATGTACTCTTTAATATTTAGGAATCTTAAGTTTCAGCTTTTTCCTGTCTCCATAGAGAATTTTTTACTGAATTGGAAGCAGAAAATTTAGACAAATAAGAAAGTTGGTAAAAGTTGAGTTACTAATTATGTTGGGAGTCTTCTGTTGGTAGTTGTGTCATAAAGATGGTGCCATGAAAGACAACTCTACTTACTGTGGATTTAAAAAGTAAATCTCCCCACCCCAATGAATATTTCCCTTATGGACTAAAGATATATGATTGGTATCATAGAATCGAGATATAATGGGTTATTTGAGTAGTTTTGTTTTCGTCCTTAAATTGATATGCTTGATCATATTAACAGTTAGACATTAAGGAAATTGACTATCCCATCATCTTGAATTTCACATTCTTAATCTGATTTTTCTGTTTTCACTGAAGCCCAGGCTTCTCCGCAGAAAAAAAGTTTACTCATGGTTCAAATTGACAGAAAATTGGCTTTATCATATCCCATGGGGGTGATCTGAGAGGACCAAAGCAATTTTGCAGGTTGAAAGTATATGTATGCATTGACACATTCATTGGTCCTTATTGAGTGAAATATGGCCTTGTGAAATCACAGGGAGGTGGTTTGGGAGGACCAAAACTACTTTGGAGATTGATAGTAGGCACTGACTAAGTTTTTACCGCTGTTGGGAATGGTATCCTTGTTGGGGGAGTCCACACATGATTTTAATTTTCTGAAATTCCTCACCCTTGGTATCAACACCAAGGGTTATGTACTAGTGAGAAGACTGCTGAAGCTAACATTCTTTGAAGGAAATAAAGGATAACATGAAGGTGCGTGCGCAGAACCGAACTCCAAGTTGGGTTCCGCGGGAGCCCTCATCTTGGTGAGTGTGTACGGGTTCGTCGAGTAGTCTACTCACACGTTGCTTTTACGCTCATAGAGAGTGTAATCAAACTTGCAATACATGTATCTCTTTATAGAAGTAATATTTGAAGCCCATATTTATGCCTCCGCCCACCATAGGTGGTGCCGGAGGCATTATGTTTTCGGGTCGTCCGTCCCCTTTTCGTTCTCGCGATAACTTCAAAACCGTTTTTTGGGATCAGTTTGTAACTTGGCCCATGTATGCATATGGGAGGGACGATGAACTGATTAGATTTTGGGGTCTCAAGGTCAAAGGTCAGAGGTCATAGAGGTCATTATATACATAAAAATGGTTCGTTCTTGTGATAACTTAGGAACCATTTGGCGGATCAACTTCTAACTTGGCCCATGTATTCTTATGGGAGGGACGATGAACTGATTAGATTTTGGGGTCTCAAGGTCAAAGGTCACAGAGGTAATTATGTACATAAAAATGGTTAGTTCTCGCAATAACTGAAGAACTGTTTGACAGATCAACCTCTAACTTGGCCCACGTATGCATATGTGAGGGACGATGAACTGATTAGATTTTAGGGGATCTCAAGGTCAAAGTTCAAAGGTCATAGAGGTCATTATATACATAAAAATGGTTCGTGATGTATGGAGTCTAGGCCTACCTATTTTAGAAATTTCAAGGGGACGGTGGTCTATTTGCTATAAAATATCTATTTCCTTGGTGTATGGTAATTAAGTTTTTTATTTGAAAATAAAATGAAATAAATTTTCTGTCTCCTGTGCTTTTGAAGTGAAAAGATTTGTAATTTTGATGGACCAATCCTTTTTAGAGTGTACATGTATGCCATACATTGCCAATCTGATGATGGCGGAGGCATAAATTCCGACCGTGCGGGGTCGGAGATTCATGGTAGTTTCATTTTAATATAATGACATGAAACCTAACATACAGAGCAAAATATTTTCTGGTGATTGGTATCTATTAAAGTGTACCGTTCACATGAAAAATAATATGTGTACAGCTAGAATGTATAAAGTTAACCTCAAATCACTTTACCTGACCCTTTATGGGTTAACGGTTAAGGAGTATTAAGAAAATAAGGAAAAACATAAAACCCCTGCACGCGGAACCCATCTCCGACTTTGGTTCCGTGCGGGCAATATATTGTGCGAGCACGTATGGGTGCTTCAATTAGTCTACTTGCAAGTCGCTGTATTGTTTATTTAGAGAGTATTTAAACTTGCAATATCTCTTTATAGAAGGAACATTTAAAACTCATACATGTACTTTGAATGTCATATGGTGACATGGAACCCCTGACATAGAGAGCAAAATATTTTTAGTGATTGGTACATGTACCTTTACCTCCACTTAAATTCATATCCCCATTCAATCATTATTCCGAGGAACATTAAAGTATTGTGTTGTTATTGTCCCCCATATGGTTTCATACACAGTTTAGAAAATAGGACAGTCTTTGCAGTACTATGTGTATTTCATTTGTTAACTTGAATGTGTGAAATTTTTGCCAATTTCACAACCTGAAAATATTAAAAGAATAATTATGTACATGTAAAATGTTAGTAAACGAAGAAGCTTGACTGGGGAGGAATTTTTAATTTGT
This sequence comes from Heliocidaris erythrogramma, assembly GCA_025617745.1. Classification (NCBI taxonomy): domain Eukaryota; kingdom Metazoa; phylum Echinodermata; class Echinoidea; order Camarodonta; family Echinometridae; genus Heliocidaris; species Heliocidaris erythrogramma. Next base: position 18,389,600 of record CM046859.1, read on the forward strand.
AAACAAATCTTTCGGCATATTACTCCAGTGTTAAAGATCGTATGGTCGATCTGTAATGAAAAACACAAGTTTACTTTGTTTTAAGATTATGCAATATTCTAGGAAGTGGAACCCATTAGACATATATCAGCATGGCTTTGCAAGGTTAAGCATTTTATGGAAGTTGAAGAAGAAATCATGCTGGTTATTACTCCAAAAATTAAAGCTGAATGAAGATACCGTGCATACGTGCCAAATCTATGAAAAACCAAAGAAAAACCATTACAGTTTAGACTTATGGTAAAGTTATCTCATTGTGTCCTCCACTCACCAGCACTTTGAGTTCGACTCAACTTTAAATTTACACGTACACATATGTTGTTTCTTTACCATGAAATGGTATTGTAAAGTTGTAATTTTGTGAAACACTGCATACATGTAGTCGTTTGTCACAAAATTGTTGGATTCATTGTGCAAAGTATATATATGCTTTTGATTCATGCTTTGAAATATACACTTTTGCCACATTGGAAATATTTGAATAGTTGAATTTTACTTCCTAAGAAAATAGCACGGGTATAAAATCAGGATTTTTGTAAAGTAACAACGGTCTGTTCCTTCAATGGATTATTATTCAAATCTGTCCAAAACATATCAATAGTAATTTACTCTACTTTCTGGTGAGCAAATGGCTGTTGTAGAGATGATCATGATCTGTACATTTAGGTGCTAATAGTAATTAATTAAAGAGATTTTGTGGTTAATTCCAAGTTGATATGTAATGCTAACTGATCATTGAAAAGCATATATTAGTGTATTTTTTTCAAAAAATCATTAAAAGGATGTTGAATCAAAATTTGAAGAAAGGGAGAGGTCCTTCGCATTGGAGAGTTGATCAGGAGTGGTGCTATCACTATCTTTAAGTCTAAATCATGTACATGTAGCTTGCATGATTTCCTATGAAAAACCAAAGAAAAACCATTACAGTTTTAGACTTTGAGGTTTTTCATCCATGAAACCACAATGTATATGGATGGTATTACATGTACAATGTATGTATCCTGGACCGGAACGAATCCTGTTATTGTGTGTGACAAGGTTTTTGGCCCTTCGTCATGCTAAATGTAGTTATTCCATTGTGTTTTAGCCAGCATATGGAATGATCTCCTTGAAACGTTGTTGATGCGTACATGTATGTAGTCTAGGGATGGTATTCTGAAAATTATTGCTTTATTAGTGAAATGGCTTAAATCGTCATTATTGCAAATTTTAAATTGCAATTGGTGTTTAGCACATGTCTTCCGCATACGCAGCCACCTGTGCACAGGTACTCATCAACGACGCACCATATGTTTAGATTTTTTTATGATACAGTGGAACCTCGTTATAACAAACTCCTTGGATCCAAGGAAATGACCTCTTTATATTGAAACCTTGTTATATCAGGGCTAAAAAACAATAAAATACAATGAAGTGGGACCTTATTATAATGACAGTGTTCTTTATAATGAAATTCCACTGTAATGAAGATTATTTCACTAAAGTAAAGATTTTGTTAAAATGCCACCCTGGGCCCCGTTGCATAAAACTTGCCATTAACGGTAACTTTGCCATTAATGGTAACTCCCATGGAAACCTTGATTTTGATTGGCTGATGAGTGATGTTACCATGGTAGTTACCATTGATAGTATAGTTACAAAATGTACCATTAATGGTAAGTTTTATGCAACGGGGCCCTGGACATGTTTGTATTTCTATCATATTAGTATGTTAAATTTAAATGCCATTTGTTGCTGAAATGTTTCCAAAATAAATTGTTACTGTAACAACTGTAATTCATGCTTGTAAAAGTCAAGATACATGTATAACGTTATTTGCGATCATGTAAGAAATGATTAGTACACTCATGTACCCATTGGCCGGAATTCACGAAAGAGGTTTATTTTGAACCACGGTTTAAACCTCCATACGCACATGTCCTCATGAGTAAAATCATGGTTTTAGACCATGATTTAAAATAAACGTCTTTCATGATTTTGGGCCCTCATGTTTACAGGGTATGAGGATGTGATGGATCGTGGATGAAGTACTTTGATGAAATTGGGGATGGAATGTCCTTTTTAAGGCGAGATGTGTAAATGATAAGATATGCTTACTTTACCATGTGTAGAATGAGATATTGAGAGGGATAGAAAAAAAGAGAGAGGGGCAGAAGAGAGAGAGAGAGAGAGCGGGGGTGGGAGAGGGAGAGAAAGAGAGAGAGAAGGAGAGAGAAGGGGGGGTTCTGAAGATCAAATTTGAGTAAAATAAGTAATTCAAATTCATTTATCGATTCGAAATCCAAACATACAGGATCATTCTCAATTTTCAATTTACAAAGCATAACAAACATTTAAAAAAAAAAAAAATGAAGTATAGCTTCATGAACAGTAAATATCCCTCACTGATTTCAAACTCCAACAAATAAAAGATTCTGATTAACAAGAACTTGATTCTACCAACAGTGAATTTTGTTAAACTGATAACAAAGCTTTCAGTAAATGTTGAGCCAAAATTTGATTTCTTTAAAAACATCTTTTTTTTTTAAATCTGAAGTGTAAAACTTGTCGACCCTCTTGATTCTGTTACAGCTTAATGTTCATGCCTCATTTTTTTTTCCTTTTGCTTCCAGGGTGTATGGTCCACGTTACCTTATAATGAGCAGCGATTAAACCAGGCATTCCGTGAATCCAGAAATGTGCTCCTAATCTTCTCAGTCAAAGAGAGTGGCAAGTTTCAAGGTGAGATTTTTCCCTTTGTGTTTTGTTTTCATATGTATCATTCAGTGTTGGGTCCAAGATCAGACAGTCCAAGATCAAGATCAAGATCCGCAGCTCGAGATCGAGATTAGAACATCTGAGATCAAGATCAGATATGTCCGAGATCAAGATCAAGATCAAGGTTACTGATGCCGATCTCGAGATCACGATCGATCTCGAGGTACCCAACACTTGAGTCGTGTTTTTGCCGATTGGTGAACGATTTTAAATATTTTTTGTTTACCGTAATCTACGCAATAACAATGTTGATCCCGAGCGATCTCGAGCGAAAATTCTGAAAACAGAAGCTTCGAAATCAAGATCAAGCTCAAGACCAACACCTTCAAGATCAAGAACAAGATCGAAGTTACTGATGCCGATCTCGAGACTGGTCTCAAGATCAAATTGATGTCGTGGTACACAACACTGGTATCATCATCTAGTTTCGTGGAAACTTTCCAAGAAAAGCATCTTTTTCGTCATGTTCTATGAGTTGCCTATAGATTTTGTAGATAAATGGCAAAATACCAATGCCTTAATATTATAATAATGTTAGCGTTATGAATGTTTTTTTTTCTTTGGTAGGATTTGCCCGGATGCGATGCGAGTCCCGTAGAGACGGCCAGCCTATCAACTGGGTGCTACCCAATGGCATGAACCGATCTATCCTTGGAGGGGTATTCAAGGTTGACTGGATCACCCGCCATGATTTGCCCTTCACCAAGACAACCCATCTCTATAACCCTTGGAATGATAGCAAACCTGTCAAGATAGGTCGAGACGGACAGGTAGGGTAACTTCTTCGTGCCATCTTTGGTTATATTCGTGCAGTCAACATTCGTTTTATATACCGCATCCTTCTTTAGCTCAGAAATTAATTTTCAAAGACAGATGAAATACGGTACCGTAAAGTAATTCTCATCGATCGTTCTTTCGAAATTTCGTTCGGTGTACATGCATGTATAGTGCCGGCCGCGCGCCCGCTTATCTAAATTGCCATAGCTAAGCGCACATTGCATTGCATTGTACGTGCAAGCAGAACTATGCCCGGTCAATACTTTTCACAGTACCGCCCGGCAGTCCGTAGAGAATTTCATGACCGCAAATTTGACCAATCAGAGGCCTAGAATCTAGACATGCGGTGTATAATAATATATTCAATACACAGTGTGTAAAGCAACTCCTTTCATGTGCAGGAGAGCATATAGTGGGAGAATAATGTCTCATTGCGGTATTAACCCTTTGCCTATGGCAACTGTTATAAACTACTGAAATCCTTGCATCTGATTGGCTAAGAGCAAATTTGTCGATAAAAATCACTGACAAAACGCTTGATGAAACGCTCCCCTGGTTGCCTCTGTATTAAAAGCCTATGGCAATGAGAGAATTCAGTAGTCAACAGCTTAATTATAATTATGTTTTTTCAATTTTTTTTAGAGAGAGAGCATGTAGTCAGTATTGAGAAATTCAAGATTTGCTCTCTTTCTCAATATGTATCAGGAAATCGAGTCCAAGTGTGGTGAAAGTGTTTGCCGGCTGTTTCCCCGTGACGAGAACATCGATGTTGTGGAGATCCTTCGTGCTGCTCGCCGTCGCAGGGAAGAAGCAGGCCATCATCCACGACCAGCCCCGAAGATAAGAATGGAGTGAGTATTTTAATCTAGCATGCTCATTTTTCTTTGGTTTTACAAGATTTGGGTATTTTTATGTCTTATTTGAATAATTCATGTATTATAATGAGTGAGTTTGTGAAGAGATATTGGTACTGGTTATCTACTAATGCATAAACAGGCTTCTTATAGAATGAGGTATGTAAACTTTTTTTTCTATCCTTAGTATTGACGTTTATTTCTTCCAACATATGTAGCAGATATGTTTCCTTTAATATTAGGCTGCCTTGTCTTCTAATGTTTATATTTCATTTGCATACCACATCAATCTACAAGGCAACATTTTGATCAAAGGTTTGCAATCAGTTGCTAAATGGCAATCTCCAATCAAGGTAATAGTTTCATGCTCATATTGTTCAAAAGGCTGACCATTACCCAATCAGATTCATTGTTTCAAATTTGCAATTTATTGCATTGCAATTGATTGCAAACCAGTTGTTCAATCAGTAATCTTTGATCACTTTCAGTCAATTGAATATTAATCAGTCAATAAGTTATCAAATCTTCATCAATGAAGTGTCTATCCTTCGCTGTTAGTTAATTTTTCGATCATTCAATCAATCAGCGTATGAATAAGCCAGTTCGTGATTAGTTCGTTGTACAAATAACCCTAAAATGACCCCAATTTGTAAATGCGCATGAGCATGCGCATCTGTTTTGGAGGACATGCTACTGGTCTAAACATGTAAAATCATACTGGTGCAAGCATCGTGGTGCGTATGAAATCACAGCGTATAAAGGTCAATTGTAGAAATGAACCTGAAATTACCCCGGTTTGTATATGCGCATGCGCATCTGTCTTGGAGGACAATGACCTTTATCTGCACATGCGCAAATTGTAATTACGAACTGGCTTCTCGTTCATCTACCTTTTCCCAGTAACCCTCAATTATGGATAAGGTAGCTATCAGTCCATCAAACTGTGCGTTCTTAATCCCAAGAAATTTTTAATTCAAACACATCTTCTAAATTCATGGGCGGATTTGTAGCTCATGAAATGGAAGAGGTTGATATCTACCTGTGTAGGGCATGTCTTGCTCTCTACTATTAAAGTGAATTCCTGTAGTAGATGGGTTTAAAAAAAAAATAATCTGTGTACCGGTATTTTCTTGCAAAGGTCTGTTTATCCTGCAGATATTTTGGGTTTCTTGAACCTTTAGTACCTGATCATAAGGTGAAACTCCTCATTCATCTTTTTCCATTTTATTCTTCCTTTCAAATCATAGAGTAAATTTTCTTTATTCATTTAATTACATTTTCCCCTTTTTTTTGTTAAAATTATTTTCTTAAATAACATTGCTTATGTAGTCTCCAATTCTTTTATGTTTACATACAGATCAAATTCAGTTTTTGGATTTGTTTTCAATACCAGTATTGTATTTTTAGTTTACACATACCTCTTTAAAAAGAATGGAAACTATCACTTTGTCACCCTTATTTTACTAACGTCTCCCAACTCCCAATTTCTCTATAAAAGTTTCAGCCTCAGGCCAGTACTGTGTGGAGCTAGTAGCCGAGGTAGCTGAAAGCATCTTAATGTGCAGCTAGGCTTTGATGCTCTAACCAAAATCTGGGACATTTCCCCCCATAAACGTTTTCTCTACCCTACCCTAGGAGTTTCATTTAATGTTATGCTACCATGGGATTGCATGTACATGTGGTCCAAAGAAAAGTGGTGGAGAGGCGAGGTACATGTAGGACTGTTGCCACTTCTCTCTAAAGAAATTGGATGTTACCTGTGATGCGTGCCGGGGAAAAATGGTAACCAGTCTCATCGGATCATGTGGGATGTTGCCAGCTGTGAAATGTGGAAAGCAGTGCTGCTATTTGCCCGCCTGTGAGCGATTATGCAAAATTGGAAATGCGTCCATGCAGCGTTTGTGCCACCAGCTTTCTTTACAGGACTTCAGGAAAAGCAGATGCTATTTTTCAGCAGGGTTGATGAAATACGTTTTTGCCGATTCCTTTGGACCATCGGTGCTTACCGCATAATATCGCCAATGATCATGCTTTGTTCCAGAGAAATCACATAGTGTATGGAGTGTAAATTAGCATATTGCTTTATTCATGTGATATGGAAATGAACTGTTCAATGTCGTGTGTCAAAAAGAACTGAGCCTGATTGCATACTGTTTATATGCAAATGAGAACTGTGATGCATATTCATGACTTGCGCTTTGTGCCAGGAGTCATGATATATGCAAATAATAGACGATATCATGCTATAGAGACTGAGCTAGTAGTAATGTTTTTGTTTGATACCATAGAGAGATGAACTTCATTGCATGTTTTACTACAAAGGAAATATTTGCAGAGTAAAAAATATGTATCACCCTCCTCTGTGGTGCATAAAATATAGATATTAGGCAGGTAGGGAGTGTTTTAGTCTGTAGACTAAAAACAGTTGAGTGAACATTCTAGAGATGAAAATCTAATGTGGGGAAGAATTTACACTGATTCCATGGACTTCTCATAAGTGTAAATTGCAAATACCAAGGACTATACCCTTTTTCCTGTGATCTTCACCAGCTGGATGATATGAGCTTCCAAAAAATACTTCAAATGGGACTGAAAATAAAGGTAGTAGATGTTGGTGTTAATTCCTCCAAGATCTACACAACACAAGTACATCTTGCGGTATAGTATGTGAGCCATTTGCAGTGTGATTGGGGGTCTGATTGGTCTTGAGGTATTGTTCCAACTTTGGTGGCAAAGTCTGTAAGCAAAATTATGTCGCTTGATAGCTTCAGCTTTTTTCAGAATGGAATCAACTTTTGTAACTGTGTTTGATCTTGTATTGGGATGTTTTATTTTTTTTTTTTTTTTAAAGGGGGGGGGGTGCCACTGACTTTTCTAATACATGTAGTCTACATTGAAAAACAAAGAAAACTGCTCAACTTGAGAAATGTTTAAAAATTCTAATCAGCTTTTAAGTTTCCCAAACTTACTATGGGAACCAATTTGTAAGTTTGTGGCAAGACGTCTGTGCATCAAAAGGCAGGAAAAGGCATTGATTTGTATGTTTGGAAGGAAATTAAAATCACTGGCATTAAGAAACTGGAAGGTTTATGTCTTGAGAAATTAATATACATGACCGGTGGACAATTACCATGTAATCTTCCTTCTGTATACATATGAGCACCATCTTCATGATTGGAAAAAAACAAAACAAAAGACCCCCACTATTTCTTTGGTGAAGTGTAGTGGTAAGATTTTAACCCATTACATACCAATTTGATTTTGGTATGACACACAGACTCCAACCCAAGTTATTTCTGGCTTAGTATTTAACAGGTTAAGATAGGAATGGTGCAGATATGCACCAGCGTCCAAGTTACTATTTCTAGGCCCTGTTTCATAAAACTTATTATCAATCAGTAACAACTGGCACATTTCTATGATAAATTTGCTCTCAGCCAATCAGATGCAAGGATTTCAGTAGCTTATAACAGTTATTGCAACTTGTAATAACAAGTTTTATGCAACAGGGCCCTGGTTCGTGCCTGCCCCTGGCTTGCTAGATTGAAGATTGGTGAAAGATAATTGTAAATTTGCCAGATACAAAATCTGTGATTTTATAGGCTCGACCATTTGCCAAGCTACATTATTGTGAGTTAAATCATTGGGTTATTTATTGAAGTCTCTCTCCCATCCGTATGTTACTACCAGCCCATCAGTAGGTCGTAAACCAGTGATTCTATACCAAGGCTTTGCCTAAGTTTCCTATTCTCATATCTGTGCTTTTGCTCTGTTTTCCTCCCCCTTCCTCTGCTTAACAGTAACAGACGTAGACGCATGGACAATCACAGTCATCGTGACTACAGGCCTAGAGGTGGGATGAAACGACGCATGCCTTCAGGCAGGGATGGTAGGACTTTAATGCTTCCTAAATCAATTTTTATCCTTTATACACTTAAAGGTACAGGGGATAAAGAGGCAAGGTATTCAAATTCGATTATTTGCCCTTTTGTCAAATGCCAAATGGTTTGCTATCATTTCATCCACTGCCTATTTTGTCTAGTATTCAGGTCCCATGACAAAGTGGTGGTCCAACATTTTCTCCTGCAAAATTGGGGTTTTAGTGTGGCACTTGTGTTTTATGTGGGATTAAGGGGTTGGATTAAGAGTGGTATCGGGTCCAGGGTAGCAATGAGCCGTTCTGTGATGATGATACATTGTAACTACATGTATAGTGTGTATTATGCCAGGAATATTATAGATTTGTCTTGATCTTATTCTCTTTATTCCTCTCTCTTTTGTCGCTATAGACCGACGTCGTATGAGACCCCCTCCTCCACCTCCACCGCCACCCCTTCTAGACCCACCCAGGGACCTCTTGCTAGGACCGGTAAGTAGAACACTGTTGTTTGCTCAGGAAGATGGAAAATACTGTTTAAAGTCAACATGAGACCACAAAATTAAAATTGATGAATGACTTTTATTATTCAAGCGTTCGGTGAAGTGTTTGCTTTATTTTTGTTCAACCGAATTTTGGATAAGTCCACTGTAGATAGGATTTTAAAGTCAGCAAGATAAGAAAAGAATTACTGGGATGCAATGTAAATTGATATACATTTTATTCATGGCTACTTGTATAATTTGTTTCCCGTTCAGTCATACTCGGACTACCTGCGTGATTACTCAAGCCGTTCCATGGGTATGCCTATGCCTCCCTACCCTTCACAGGTAAGCTAAAGTCGCTAGCTATTGTCCTAATGTGAACTCCTCGGTACTTCTTGATGCTGTAAACCTATATGTATTGATGTTTGATCCATTCACATGAATCAATGATAACAATATTTGTGAGCTTTTTGAGTTGCCACCCTGGCCACAAAGGCAGGTTGCCTCACTAGACTTTACGTAGTCTGTGCCTTGAGTGCCAGGTTCGAACCCATTGACCTGTCCAAGAACTTGTACACTGCTGGTCAAATGTTTCAGTACACCCTGGATTTTCTGGCGAGTTTTTACTTCAGGTTTTACTTCCTGTTTAAAAATGACCTTCTCTAGGCTCTCAAAAACAAGTTTACAGGTTTCAATACTATATACTTACAAGTGTATATTTCTTTCTCCGTTTTGATTAAAGAATTTAAACTGGCAAAAAACAGCCTAATGACACGTCCGTTTTGACACACTGTTTTGTCCAAAATTGATAGAAAAAGGACTCATACATTAGAAATTTCTCAAATATACCACATCTTGTTTTGGTTACAGCCTTGTATTAAATGAGATATATTTACCTGGTTTGCATGATTACTTTCATTAGTAATTAGCTTTAAATATCCATCCAGTATTCTTGCAGTAAGAGACCAAAGATGTCTCTTTGCCACTTTCTTCAACTCGTCCCACATAGGCTATTTAGGGTTCATGGACAGAAACGAAGTTCACTAAGGCTTTTATTTCATGTTATATCACAATATTTTTGTAACTTCTGATCCCGCATATTATGTAGCATGAATATACTACGTTAAAGAAATATACGAATAAGGTTAAATAATTCCAGTGGTTTGGTATGTTCTGTCTCTGGGCCCTGAGTCTAAACAGCTTGTCTTGGACGAGTTGAACAGGGAAGTCTAAGCAACATTTTGTGCTAGAATACTGATTGGACATTTCAAATAATAATTCTTTTGAAATTCATTAGAGGGATACATTATATTTGAAAGTCAATAAATGAAACTACATGTATGACTACTTTGGACAAATTCAATGTATACCTTGTTTTTTCTTTTGACTTTGAACAGAAAAGTAATTCAAAATGAAAACTGCATAAATTGTTATGTCATTTTTCATCAGTTGTGGATATCCAACCAAACACAATTAAAGCAAATCATGCCTGAATGTTTCGCAACATATAATATATAAAACATGTAATGTATAACCGAACCTTTGCCAAATTTTCAGTGCCTAGACAAGCTCATTAAGTGGGGAATAGAAGCTGCGAAAAAACCCATCTCAAAATCCAGGATGTATTGAAACTTTTTGACCAGCACTGTATGTACAATGTACAATCAACTGCACCATGTTTACTAAGCAGGCATAGCGTAAGTGATGATGATGGAACCTGGATATTTGCTAATCTTCCCATACCTGTGTTTATGACCTGAAATTTACTGTAGTGGCATGTGCTTCAGGTTTTATATTGTCACCAATATTGGGTTGGCATAGCAATTTGGTTTTAAGTTATGGTTGGGTCTAAGGTTAGATTTATGATTAGGTGTAGGGTTAGGTTTATACTGTTTATTCAATGGTTGAAGTTAGGAATTTGATTGGTATAAGGATTGGACTGCAGAGCAATTGTTACGCTAGTACTTTTGATAGAACCACCGGTGACATGATCCTTGCAAATACTCTCACTTTTCTTGTCTACAGAATTACTACGACCCACTGATGCCTTTTCCACCGTCGTATCCTCCTGCTCCGCCCCTCTCCTCTCATCGCCTGGGTGATTACCCCCCTCCCCTCTCCCCGCCCAGCTCGCGGCGCGACAAGGATCATCGGGATCATCGTGATCGAGATCGTGGAGATCGCGGAGATCGCAGGATGCGACGCAGCGGTGATCACGGACGGGACAGGTCCAAGCGCGACCATGGCAAGGATCGACGGGGACGATCAGTAAGTGGAGAAGTTCTCATTTTATATTACCTGCAAAGAATATGTCCTCCCAAAATTTTGTTATGAGGACTGGTGTAAGATTTGTGTAACATCCTTTATGTAATTGTTATACCTGTATTATGTCTGTGACATGCTGAAGTTCTGTTCCTCAGCGATGAACAATCTCTATGAGATGTGACAATGACGTAGTATCTTGTTAGTATTGAAAACTGAAGATCAAATGATTTATTTACCTCCTTCGCTGTATTTCCATTAGATTCTGACGTTGATTTCTTGTATTTTGACAGGCGTATGACCGCACCCATGCTGACGAGTGCGAGGAATTTCTCCGCAGAGCTACGTCACGGCCAGGTGGCAGCAGTAGCGGTGGCAGCTATGGGTCAAGGCACGGCAACCGAAGGTAAACTCTAACGTGGCAAAGATCCAGTGCTTAACTTCTCCATTTGTGAACAGTCAAGTGTATATCAGAGCCACTTTAAGGCCTGTGTTGGTTGACCAGTATCTGCTTTACATATGTGAAAGGGTATGCATGATCTGAGTTTTTATAGTAAGAGAAATTTGATATTGTAAAACGAAGAAGAAATTGAATGTAAACGTGCTTTTGATAGGAGCAAGAAATCACGAAAATGTGGAGTCTTTATAAAGAAACAGAACAGGTATTTTGATACAATTTTCTTTTATTTTTTGTAAGTAGTAGTGGTTTGATGTTTGTTTTGTAAATCAGGCAACTTGATACGTGACCTTCCTGTGGTATATATTGATGAAGCTGATTGAGTTTGAAAAATACCGAAGTCCTTTGCTTACCTTTCTCTTTGTATCTCTCTATCACTTATGCTTCCTCAAGAACTCTAGAACTCAATTCATTTTTGCCCCTCACATCTTCAATTTACCTTTTATCACTCAGTCTGATAACTTCTTTCTACCTTTTCCACTTGGCTCTAATTTTACTCATTTCTCTTTCTCTTTGCCCCCTCTTTTTCACTTCTTCTCTCATACTTTTCTCATTTTGAGTGGTATAGGGAAGCCAACACGAAGTATTACTGAGAATAGAGAGATATCAGCACATCGTTTAAAGTGGAACATTATACAGGAACGGTCATGTTAGTATTATTTTGCTATGTAATTTCTTATTCGCTCTGTTATAACTTTCAGTATCCTCCTTCATTTGTACATTTTGTTATTTTTTGTAGAGTTAAGTGAAGTCTAATATTTGGCATTAGTTGTACAATCATATTGTGATACTATTGCAAATTTCATTCTACAATGTATTATGTAATTTCTTACTCGTATGTACAGTTAATGGTAGATGAAGTAGTAGAACTTTGTAAAGAACATGTTTACTGATTTTAAATGCATTGCTCACTATTATTAGAGCAACAACTATATTTTAGGTGTTTCTGTTTTCACAAATATTGAAATGCTAACAAAGTATAAATCTAAAAGCAAAAAAAAAAACTATTAAAGATAACTTACGAGTGATGTGATATAATGAAATTTATGTAGTGAATAGTTTGTATTTGAATTGGTTTGGGATACAAGGCTTGAGGAAAGATGTTGGATGAAAGTTGAAAAATGTATTCTGCACACTTAACACTAATGCCAAGGAACCGTAGACATGTGCCTATCTGAAATCAGACAAGTAGTGTTTTGGAGAATTATCATTGTTTTAAGCAGCGCTAGATCCATGCAGGCGCCAGTGTATTTTCTCTCCTGATTCCATTCCAGATGATTTAAGGAAGGCTGAGGACTGGTTATGGGAGGGGTGGGGTTTTTGTATCCTCTTTCTAGTGCAGAAATTCTTGGCTCTTTTTGTACTCCATATCTAGCGATGTAACAATGTACCGATGTAAGATATAAAGTGGGACTTTATGCCAGTTAACACACCCAACCATCAAGAACCACTCTATTTTTGTATGACATTACCAACACAAGAATGTGTGGGAGGGACTGTATTGTACTGATGTCCACATACGGTGTGCAGTGTATATCAAAGATTGGTCATGGAGAATATTATGGAAGGGAGTGTGAGAAATCACAGGTGGTATGAACTGTGAAGAATATTCCTCTGAATGTAGCGAACAATCTTTCAAACTGTCATATCTATTGATATGCCTGTTCAGTACAGTAACCTTGCCATGTTGAGTATGTATGTAGCATTATGCAGTATTTGCTAGTGTGGCCACCATGTCTGTGTTCCTCTCCTCCTATTATTGGAAGTGTTCTGTTTTCAGTCGAAAGCAGAGTATTTTGACGATTGGTATAGTAGCTCTTGAACAATAAATTGTAAAGTCTGTTAATTAGACATGAACAGACACTTCTGATGAAAAGGAATTATGGACAGCATATCTAAACACAAAGAAAAGTTATATTGAATTCTTGAATTATATCTTGTTTAACACTTATCATGCTATCTGTATTTGATGGTGATTTGTACCAGTATAGTTGTGAATGGAGTTCAACATCATGGGAAAAAATATCCTGGATGATGTCATTGCTTATTATACCGTTGGTGGTCATACATATTTGAAACATATGGTGAAGTAGGAAACCACATGGATAGATGGACAGTGTAGTTCTATACAAATAACCCATCAAGGACAAATTTCCTCTTTGTTTTGTTGGCTAAATTTTGAGTCCTCAAAACTAAATGCAAAAGCAGGTGGAGCAATCTCTGCATAAAAATGTCATTATTTTAATTTTTTTCTTGTTCATTAAAAAAAATAAGCAGTAAAATTGTCCAAATTCGAAACCCATTTCATTCAGTTTTGATTTAAATACTTTTTGGTAGCGACAGAGAAGCGTGACTCTAAAAGAAAACTTACACTGTTGCCAATTTAAGGAAAAAGGCCTGATGGTTTAATTTACCCACTAGGAATCTGTGTCCTTGATGAGGTTAAAGGGTTCAAAATCATTCCTCGGACATGATTATAATAAGTACATGTAATGTATACGAGACATATTGTACTGGTACCCTCATTCGTGGTGTAATATCACAGAACTCGGGTCTCGGGGCAAGTCCAAATTGTACTCGTATACATGTATTGATTAAAAGCTGAACTCCCAGTCCAAGGACAAAATTAATTCTTCATCTATTGGCTTTGACTATAAACTCAAGTAATCAGAAAATATGTTTATACAACAAAAAGCTAGCCATGTGGTGATGTGGAAGTCTTTTTATATGATGAAATGAAAATGGAAAACTTTTGATCTATTCTCTCTCTCTCTCTCTCACACACACACACACACCGCCTGTATATCTATGCTAAAGTCTAGAAAAGACTAATGTTTATACCAAAGAACAAATTTTTTGTTAGGTTTGATATTAATCTACTCACTTTGAACACACTTAAATGGTAATAAACTTAAGTACGTCTTTTGCTTTCATATGAGCTATATCCCATCCATCAATATCTGTAATGCATTGTACTAGGTGACCAATTTGTATATTTTATTACTTGATTAATAGAAATTTCACATTCATGTATATCAGTTTCAATTCGAGCTAGTCCATATTTACACATTTAAGTACTGCAAATGATGATGAAATGAAGATAAATCTTCTGCTCTTGCGGATAGAAAGGAATTGATCAAAGAGGTAAACATAAACATGTTTGTAATGTAACATGCAACTATTGAGAATAGCTCATCCCAATGCAAGATGATGACAAGGCAAGTGTTCTTAAAATATGTTTATTTGAATGGCCCTGAAGTACAGGGGCGGATCCAGGATTTTGTATTGGGGGGGGGGGGGGGGGGGCACACAAATGCAGGTTTGTCAACTTTTGGAAAAGGTAGACCCGTATTTTTTTTGGTCTTGCCAGCTCTCGAAAATTCGCTCAGTTGGGGGGGGGGGGGTTGTTATCGGGGGTCAAGTATCCCTCCATAATTCTCTGACAAGCAAAAAAAAAAAGGTTTTCGTTCTAAAGGGGGGGGGGGGAGCAAAATGCATATTTTTCTTCCAAAGGTGGGGGGGGGGGCATGGGCCGGAGGTGCCCTCCCCCACCCTGAATCCGCCACTGCTGAAGTATGTAGATTCATTTTTTTTGGGGGGGGGGGGGGGGGGGAATTGCACCCTTTAAACAGAAATCCATTTCCCTTTTATTTTTTTCAAAGAATAAATAATACAATTCATTCAGTAGTGAAAGCTTGTTTTATATATAACATAAATTAGTTGTTCATATTTTTGTGTACATGTACAGCAAAGAGAAGAGTATAAATACAATCTTTTCTTTTGTTTTTGTTTTAATTCAGTGGTGCATATTTGGATTTTTGATTTGTACAGTATGTGAACTTATGTGACCAAACGTGGAGTACCTGTACCTAGCATATATTATAGTGTGTTTCTACGATTCCATATTGTTCAATAAATATCCAAGCAAAGGTGTGGTTTCAACAGTTGCTTTATTGAATTTTTGGGGTCTATTTTTGTGGTAAGCCCAGATCTCGGTATTGCATTTGTTTCAAATGAAATGCAGACCATATGTTACTTCTTACATCTTGTACATGCTAACACTATTGGACATCTTTAGGCTTGGAAAGAGAGAGAGAGAGAGAGAGAGAGAGAGAGAGAAAGAAGAGAGATATGTGGGCAAGAGACAAATAGGGAAAGGCCAATAAAGGCGCAATACAAGAAAAAAAGGTCAAATATAGAAGCAGGGAAAACTAAAGATAAAGAAAAAAAGCTGAATTGTTTATTTAGGAATGGCCATAAAACCGAAAGAACGGATCTTATCCCTTTCCACTGAAGCGACAAAACAATTACCCAAGTAAATGCACAATTCTCGTTCTGTGTTCATAAATTCTTATTCAAGATAAATAGGGGCAGAAGTGTTGCTCAATCTTAGCTTACATGTATTTAGGAATTGGGACCGAAAATCAGAGAACAAGCAATATTGAATGCCTCTCTAAAATTCGAAGTAATATTTTTTAAATGCATTCGTGACTATAAGGGAAGTATATTCATCCTTGTGACCATATGGCTTCCTCTTAGATTACACGAAATCAGAGCTGGTGTATTTAAACTTTGTAAGCCTAACTCGCGAATGACTCCCAACATCACTGATATATTCTATTTCAATGAATAAGAAATAATACTGACGAATTGGATTTACATTACCAACCGGGGCATCTTTGAAAGGGTGGGGTGGGGATGTTTTTAAAATGGTACTTAAGCCTCGTTTTCAAAACCTCCAATTTATTGCTGGGAGGTGAGAACCTTTTTTTTTCGCACCCATTTTTGGCAAATTAAAACAATATTGGGACTTTGAGACCTTTCCGCTTACATGTAGACAATAGGTGCGTCCCCCACCCGCACATGAAAATGGTCTAGCAACTCCCTGCTATACGATGGCTCTAAATACATTCCATGCACTTTTACAGGATACCGGAGCGGTATTAAGAGGAGGTAGGGTTATAATGTACCAAGAACTACCGCGGAAATCGTTTCCACAACTCAATTTCTGTTTGTTCCTGTTGTTATAGGCGAAGAGAAATGAAGTATGAAAAAAAGAGTTTTCAACCACATGCATAATTAGAATTGTTATTTGTTATTGGTGTTATTATAAGTAGCAGCGGTAGAGAAAAAGGGTGTAGTAGTAAAGAAGAAGAAGGAAAAGAAGGAGAAGAAGAAGGAGAAGAAGAAGAAGAAGGAGGAGGAGGAGAAGAAGGAGAAGAAGAAGAAGAAGAAGAAGAAGAGAGGGTGACCCTCTGTAGCTTGGGGGGGGGGGGGTACTTTTCCTTTTTCTCTTTTTTTGCATTAAGTTTTCAAAGCAGTCAAGATTTCATATTAAAAAAAACCCACAAAACAAAAACTGAAAATTTCCGGACGGGGGTGGGGGTAGGCGGACGTGCCCCCTTCTTCATGGATCCCCAGCCCCTTGTGTAGACTCCAGGGGGGTGTTTCATAAAGCTGTCCGTAAGTTACGCACGACTTTACGCACGACTGGTGATCAGTTCTTGTGCTAAATGGTTAAGAATCTGATTTGTATAGCACCCAAGAACATGTTCCAGTCGTTCGTAAAGTCATTCGTAACTTTACGCACAGCTTTATGAAACACCCCCCAGCTCCAAGATCTTCGGTAGACTTGGCATTTTCATCAAATCATGAGGTAGCTCCATGATCAAATGGTTTCTTCGGTGCATTAGGTGAATAGCCTTTGTGACCTACACGCATACTTATGACGGAAGTAAACCATATACCGTTTGTTATCTTACCTATTCAAAATCAGCTCAGTCTGTCCGAATTCTAAGTTTTGCGGAATTTCCTGAAGTGACCGGTCGGCCCTACCATGGACCTACCATATCTCCCTACTCATCTAACAGGACGTGAATGTAAAGTCGACAAGACATTTCAAAATGATCTACATCTGTCCTCACCTAGTGCAGAGGAGAAGGAATCCACTATAGTTTTAGAAGTCATATTAGGAATCACACTCTTAGGGTTTTATTTATCTATTCATTCATTTATTTCTGATATTTATACAGGGTATCACATTTTCACCAATAGTGGTGGGCTTCCATGAGGCCCTGTTTGATAACAAACATTCGAAGTAACCATATAGACTCATTACAGCAAACACAATAAGAATATAGTTTGGGGATATAAAAAATAAGATACATATTTACACAGAATATATTAAAAGATAGTATTGTTATTCAAACAATACACTTTGATCGTTCACTTAATCAGCATGATAATTGACTGCATGTGAACAGCATAAAAACTAGTGATCAATGAAAGCACCAATAATGAGCGGTGTCACTCATTCAGTTTTAACAGCTTCATTTCATCTACAAGTTTTTGAATAAAAAAGTAAATTTCATTGAGAAATGTATTTGAATAATTCAGCCAGTATAACACCCGTTAATCAATCTGCAGGGTAAACGATATTCACTTCAATTCCTACGAGTGGAATCCACCCTAAAGTAGTGGTTGTATCACTCTTTTAAGAGTGGATTCCACTCCAAACGGAGTGATCCTTATCTCCATCAAAAGTAGATTTTCACTACTCTCTATATTTTTTAGAGAGTACAATTTTTTAGAGAGTACAGCACCGCGTGCTATACAGTGAGTCCCAGAAAAGTTTTCAGTTGGAAAAATTCTCCCAAATAAATGTTTCAAAATATGTTTGGGAAATATTCATACCTGTTGATAGCTTAGGGTCTTTTCTATCAAATGACACCAAAATATCTCAAAATATTTTACGCTTCGGTGAGCAAATGCCAATTTTGTGAAAGGGTGCAAAATTCAGTCTTGACAGGAATTGATATCGGCTCTGGCTAGTATCAGCCTAGCTGAAGGACGTGTAAAGTCTCAGAAATTTCCATATTCTGATTTAAAAAAATACAATTTATGATATAACCGGCTATGTTCTCTGTATGTCCTTACACATCCCGTCAACATCTTATGCTTGAGTGAGCAATTAACTACTTTGCTGAGTGTTTCAAAATGTTACTTTTGGTGAGTCTTTTGATTTCATCTGGCTTGCTCACTCAACCATAAAGTTTTGATATCAGGGCATACATTGAACAAAGTCTGTTCTTTCATAAATCGTCTTTTAATGATCAGAAAATAGAATTTCTAAGTCTTTTTATGACTCTCAACTTGGCTGATACCAGCCAGAATTAAAAAAAAAAAAAAAACATTTGTCAAGATTGTATTTTGCACCATTTCACAAAAGTGGCTTTTGCTTACTCAAGCGTAATATTATGGTGTCATTCGATAGAAGAGATCCTAAGCTAACCACGGGTATGACATTTTCCTGAAAATATTTTTAAATATTTAATTGGGGAGACTTTTCAACTGTCATTTTTGAACGATTCTCAACTTTTTTGATACCAGCCAGAACAAATTCCAATTCTTGTCAAGTCTGAATTTTGCACCCTTTCACAAAAGTGGTTTTGAGATTACTTAAGCCTAATAACTAGTCAGATTATTTGGTGTTAATGCATACGAGGGACCTTCAGCTATCTATAAGAATCAACATTTATTGAAAATATTCAAAAATATTTATTTGGGGAGACTTTTTCCAACTGTTAATTTTATTGGGGGACGCACTGTATAGACCCGATGCAAATTGTGTGTTTTGGGAGGCCTAAAATAGCCCCCTTCTTTTTACACTCCTCGCAAGTACTGTTTGCAATGGAACAATAATTACTCCCCCCCCCCCCCCCCTCTTCTCCGTTGTGAACAGTTCATGACAAAGTTGATTGCAGCCTACTAATCTTTATATTGTGTAAATATTGTATAGCATAAATGCTGCTTTTTTTATATATGTGATTCCGTAATTTTCGTTGATTTTGGTACCTTTTAATAACATCTTGATCGTAATGATTGTTACTTTGTGTTTATTATAAACGGAGGGGGGGGGGGGGAAGAAAATTTGGAATGATAAAGAACTTCAGAATGCGTCATGCAGGGCCGCATCTTAATGATTTTAGTAGGCCTACGTGCAATTGCCAGGCTGAATATGGAAAGTGTATGCAGAAACACACATCATATATAAATAATAGACACAAAGTTATAACGCTCGTTTTCTCTTTTCAATGATACAAATCCGGTACAAATCGAACACACATGTTATTGATTTTATGAAAAGTTGCCTTTCTTTTTCTGAAAAATATAAACGTACTTTTTACATGAATTCGCATCAGGAAGTGCGAAATATGCAACACTCTGCAGGCTGTTAGCATTTCCCCTTGAATGCGGGATGGGAGGAGGGGGGGGGGGGGGCATAGTTGAAAATTCACAATGCACCTGCATAAAAGGCTGTAAGTGGTTACATATGGACAAAAAGGAGGAAACAGATCAGTTTCCACGTACACCTTGTATTATCATGGAAGGCGTAAGACCGCATTATCTTTGTCAATCATATGGTGACCCCCCTTCTCGGAAAAGAATAACGACGCCCTTTGCATTAGCTTTACGGTCAAAATGATGTACTGTAGTTCAAGAATATTCCACTCTAGTTTAAATTATTATAGATCTACGTTCTGCATGATACTTTGGTTTCATTCCCAACGTGTATCATTAAAACTCAAGAAAAGTGTGGTGTGTGTGCATGGGGGCGGGGGGGGGGGGGGGTCGAGAGAAGCGTTCGGAGCAATAGTTACTCGAAATAAACTCGAATATCTGAAGGAGGAAAACAACAAAACAAAATACAAGGAAATACTGTACAAACTATAAACGTCTGATTTTTAGTGTTGTAAACTTTCAAATTTGTCGATAAATATAGAGGGACGGATAAGATCCTTGTTGACTGGCTTTTCAGTTGCTACTTTCACTTTCATTTCCACTTAACAATCACGCAATTTAAAAAAAAATCAAACTTCAATAAACATAGTCTTTTATATTTATTGTATTTAGAAGAAATATAAATATTTTTTAAATATCATTAGAAATTAATACATGTATGACAAATTTGAAGGGGTCTAAAAGGATTCTACTTACAATAACTATTGTGCACGATATAGTAGAAATGGTGCGGGAGATCCTTGTAGACCGACGTCCCACGAGACTGCCAATATCGGTCTATAATGACTATTTAACAAAAGGTTGTCAGATGTCCCGCGAGATTGATGTTGTCCCGTGGGCTGTCTGTCCCATAAGCCGCCGCTGGTCTCATAAACCCTCTGATAACTCTTCAGAAAGCCCGTGAGACCGTCTTCGTCGATCTCGTGGGCTGCATATAGCCAGAGTGATTCGAGGGAAGGGACAAAACATTGTCGTATGAGGATAAATGTATGTCAATTTTTTTTTTTTTTTAAACAGACCATTATTGTTTTAGTTGTGGGGTGGGGAAGAAGTAACTATTGTAGAATATTTTCAACCTCGTTTGGTTCCAGACGGAACGTTGAGGAGTATTCTGAAGAAGAAGACGAAGGGAAGGTGCTTTCTCTACAAAGACACATTTTGAGAAAGAAAAAAAGGACAACTAGAATGGATGGGTTGAAAGCTTAAGGCGCTGTCACACTCTACCGTATAGAGGCAGCGTATGAGGAATTGTTTATACGCACAACTTTTCAGCGTATGAGGTCGATTTTCGGTTAAAGTATAGCTATTCAAAGAAAATCACAAATATGGCAATTAATGTATCACTAGAAACTGGGAAGCTTACAGATGGCAATCGTATAAGTTTTATGTCAACTGCGTATCTGATGATTATAAAAACAACACAAATAAAAGCTCTTCTCAGCATCTGGAATATCCGAGGATTCGCCAGAAATATAGCGATGTTTTGATGTCGTCACACTCGGGATCGATCCTGCTTAAGCAGACGACGTCCTATAATGAATGAACGTAATTGCAATGCAATTATTTATCAAATTATAAAGAGTTTGGTGTATTTAAACATGACCTTATTTCACACCATTATAAAGGGAAAGTGAAACTGATTCTGATAGCTAAAACCGTTTGATTGTAAATACACAGGAGAAGGGTCAATGATCAATGAAATAAACCCCACTTTCAAATTGAAAAGCCCTCCGAATAATACCAGGATGGTATTCGTTCCCTCTTGAAACGCCGAACATGCCCCGGTGCAAGCAGCTGAAAATACAATGGCGTGTTATTTTGTTTACAAGTGACTGATTCCTTTCTTTTTTTAACGCTGCATTTTTCATCAAAATAATACCATACACGAAGTTAAGAGTGAGGCAACAGACTAACATTAAGACTGACGCTAGTGAAGGAAGAGAAATAAGTGAAGAGGAGATGACAAAATAGGTTCTGAAAAATGTGTAAGATGTTATGGGACATCGTCTGCTTAGACAGGACTGGTCCATGGTGTGTCGTCACATATCTCAGCAGCGTTCGAGGAGCTCTTCAGCTGCTATATCGCGGCCTGTATTTTACCGTTTTATAATTGATAATAATCATTACTTCAAATGTTTCCAAGCGTTGAATTTGGATAACCTTGTTTAATTTATACCATCTATGCAATAATAAGTATTAAGCCAATATTTAAAATCATTAAAGTTCTACTTTAATGACCGCTAGAGTAACGTGAGCCTAGCATACCGTCAGCGTATGGGTAGCGTATGAGTAGCGTACGCATAGCGTATGTCAGCGTATGTGAGCGTATGTGATGTGATGTGTATTTGAGTTGGACGTATACCGACGTATATAATAATAATAATAATCAATTTATATACCGCAAATTGCAAAATTGCCTCTAAGCGGTCAGGAAACCTAGCGTTAAAGGAGTATGAGTAACGTATATCAGCGTACCTCCGACGTATGAGAAACGTATGCGGAACGTCAGCCTATAACGTATGAGGAGCGTACACAGCGGGGGTATAACAAATCTTGGTAATGTTGCAGCACAGCAACCTCCATCTCTGAACTGCTGGTACAAACTGATACAGATTTGGAAATGTGAGACTTTATATACCCCCATGCGCTGCAAAGACGCATGTAATACGCATGGGATAAGTTTGCTGTACGCTCAGAACACGTTAGGCATAAGTTGAGTACGTTAGACTGTCGTTAGAACTACCATCATAACGTTAGCCATTCGTTAGACACACGTCAGACACACGTTCATTATACGCTCCTCTAACGCTAGGTTTCCTGACCCACTTAATTTCAACGTATGAGAAGCGTACTCGACGTATGAGTAATGTACCTTCAGCGTACCTCTAGCGTGTTCAGCGTATGAGGAACGTATGAGGAGCGTAAAATTCATACGTCGGCATACGCTGAAAATTTTTGTGCATGTTCAAAATTTTGTTTGGCCGTCAGCGTACATCAGCGTCATTATTGTCATTGTGTATGTAAATCATTGACACCTTTCTCATAGCGTGAGAAGTTATAATTTTTTAAATTTCCTCCGTTAAAAGAAACACGTAGAGCTTCCTGTTTACCTTTCGATGCACTCTTGATTCAAATTGATTGAAAATATCCTTTTTTATTAATTTGCAGGAAGTGTTTTTTTCCCTTTTCTCATACCAAATGACAAGCATAGTTTCATTTCCTGAGTAGGCCCTGTAAAAGTAATTAGGAGGTTTCAAACTCGAATTTATTTGGATTTGTGCGTTTTTAACTGTTTAAGACGATTACATGTCGTTTTTCCGAAGGTTCATAATTCCGAAGGTTCGCAATTCCGAAGGTTCATTACTCCGACGGTTTGTATTTTCGAAAATGAAATAGGGTTCATATTTCCGAAGGTTCGTAATTCCAAAAAAAAAATTATGTAGGGCTCTACTGCATTTCGGAATTACAAATCTTCGGAATTATGGGCCCTATTTTCTTTTTCGGAACCCAGTTACCATGGGTGTCGATCCCGGGGGGGGGGGGGGGGTATATATCCCCCAAAATTTGAGGTGGGGATGGCCTGTATTATCACCCCCTAATATTTTTGGATGAAATAAATAAGAATTATGATACATTAACTTAAAAGTAATAATTATCCAAACTCATTATGTTTGATCTTGAAATACCATCATATTCTTTAATGATTAGAAGTAAGGAAATGAGAAATGCCATAATTTCAGTGCGAAAATATCGAAGAAAATTCGTTTGCTCGCATAGTTATTTTTAATTGAGGGGTTCCTTCCATTGTGAAAATCCGTGCATTCCTTCTTTTCATTAAAAAATAAACATTTTGGGATGCTCTAAAATGCAAGTTTTATAGACAGATTTTTGAAAAAGTCCCTGGTGTGGGAGGGGGATCCCCACTCCCACACCCTCCCCCGCTCGGTCGCTTCGCTCAGTGGCGTATCTAGGGTTGCAGAGGGCACGTGTCCTGGGCGGCACTTGGAGGGGCGTAAAAACGCAAAGGAGAGAAAGAATAAAAGGGGGAAATGAAGAATCCACAGGGTAAATGCACTAGAAATCTAGTTTTTGCACGTTTGAAATGCGAAAATTGTCCAAAGCTCGGTCGCTTTGCTCCCTCGCATAATTATTTTCTTTCAAGATCTCGTAATTTCGCGCCCCCCAGTAGGCCTATATACTTCTTAAATAGCTTAACCTTAAAGTGTTCAAAATTTGAAAAAATAAAGATGTAATTGCTTTTTTCGCTATATCATGTACGTTTCATATGACTCCTGCTAAATATTGCGCCCCCAATATAGGATAACGTGTATAAAACAGGTTCAACTTTTGAAAGAAATCTTAACTTTAGGTAGCCTTGCTGAATTTCAGCAAAGCTCTGTTCGTATAAAGTGATGCTTGCATTTCCATGATTTATCGAAGGCTCCCAGATCGTCCCCATTCTGTTACCAGAAATACTAGTTACTCTGTTGTTAACTGTATGGTCAAGTAGGTTAATGAAAACCTACCTCACTATCAATCAGCTTTTATCATTCCGTACTCATCACTCCATTTTTTGACGATCAGCCATGCATGACGTCTTTTGTCTTGTTTGTTTATTGCTTGGATAGGCAGCCAGTGCAAACGGATTCGTTTAATAAATCATGGAAATGCAAGCATCACTTTATACCAACAGAGCTTTGTCATCCCCGGCTCATTTTCCCCGATTGAGGTGTCATATGAAAGGGCAGAAAATGAACTTTCTAGAAATGTGATTATCTCTTTGAAATTTAGATGTCGTTGGCCAAACGACTTTTTGGTAGCCCTACTTCATAATTATTGTCTTTATTCACTCATGCGTGAAGCATGTATCATATGAGTGGCATCAAATGAAAGAAGTGGATCCAAGCTTTACAAATATGTGTCATTTATGAATCATAATTTTGATTAAGATATGATTAAACGTCGATAAATCTCGGTTTCGTTTTTTCTGGGACGCACTGTAGAGAGATAATCGTTCGAAAAAAATCCATGTGGTGTATATGAAGATAATCATGTCTAAATTCGGCCAAAAAAAAAAGAAAGTGGACACTATTTATAGTTAAGACTTTCAAATAAATATTTAATATAAACTTATCATTCATATAATCATCAAAATAAACATGAATTAATCCTCTTTAAGATGATATGCAATTGGAATCATACCATCAAAGCATGAGTGAGAGTAGCCATGTAACAATAAATGAGTCTGCAAACTGCAAATATGGGGCATCTGGCCATTCAAATGTGCATGAGCATTTCCACCTTGTAGTTGCAGAATCAAATTAAAACAATGAAGAAAATAATAACAATCACGAGAAAGACTTGAGTTTGCTTGTCAAAACCATGCAGTCCTGGGAGACTACAGGTGACATCCAAAGCTCAGTCTTCCTCATTATTTCTCATTCTTTGTTTTCATTGTTTTAAAATTGTCTTATGCTATGGTCACAACTTGCACGTGCGTGTCCGCAGCTACGATCGGTTGTGGGCCAACTCCTGCGATTCGTACGTCCTGTTTTTTGTCATGGTCACAACCAGTCGTGCACCTTCTGGACCTCCTCTTGGGGCGCCTTGCACCCTCCTCATTAACATACCCCCTCTTACCTGCAAGAACTCTTGCGGCGAACGTACAGCCCTGTGCAGTTACGTGCAACCGACGCACGGCATGTCACGGCTCCGTATGGAGCCATGGGCTTTGTGAGACCTCCACAAGGAGCCCGTGCGATGGTCGCAAGAAGCACGTGCAGGAAGTACTATGGCTGCACGTATCACGTGCCTTCATCAGAACACGAAGCCACACGCAGAGATTGTTGGACATGTCCAACAGCCTCCTTGCGTGTCCTGCGTGCTCCTACGTGCTTGCCTGCGACGCAAGGATTTTCTGCGAAATCCGTCGCAGACCACACGCACGGAGGTGCACGACTGGTTGTGACCAACCTTTTGCAGATGTACATTTTCATTAACATCTGAATGGTTACTTGCTCCTTTTTTGCAATTTTCTTAATTAGACTTTCTAAACGGTTAAATGAATGTGCCCATCCAAGCGTGAAAGTTCAAAACTTGATCTTAATTGATGTTGGTAGAGTATCAATTTTTCTTTAATTTGATATATATTTTATTATATTTTATTGACGGTTTATATGAAAATGATTAAACAATAAACAGTGCTTACTTCCTTTTTTTGCTGAGTGTCTTTGATCTATTCTGAAGTACTTGAGCGTTATTTAACCTCCTCAAAATATACTATGGCATCTGCCCCGACATTTGCTCTGAGCTTTATTTCGTCAAATATACAGGGTTATGGTTAGGATTGCAATTGGGTTTTAGGTTAGGTTTATATTGCTATGGTTAGGGCTAGATTTGATCCTGGATTAGGAATTATGTTAGTGTATAGGGAATTAACCGCGGAGCAATTATCGCCGGAGCATGTGTCATAATTATAGGAACGCTCAATGAAATACTTTTACCCATTTACATCACCTGGGTCGAGAGCGGCGAATGTAGATTAATGTTTTGTCAAAGATAAAAAGAAAGCTTGATCTTGATGGCTAACCTACAAGATCACAATACATGAATACCCCTCATTGTGCCCGGAGCATGCATGGATGGGGGCTAGACTAGAGGGCTACGGCCTTCTGAGATTGTTGAAACTTGCAATATGCGGTCTACCATCACCACATATTAGGGTAGAAAGCTGGTCTCCTTTTCCAAAAATACTCTTGACTAATAAAATTCCTTCAGAAAAGACATCATTGATTTATACACATCTTTATAGACTACAGCGTACTAAAACACAAAGTCTCGATTTTTCTCTCACTCGTTCATATTTAGAAAAAAAAAATAACTGGAAAGTTAATATTCAGGAAAAGGAGATGACAGGCCCCAAATCATGCTCGTATGCCCATATGACATAGTGTTTGCCATCAATGATAATTGAAAACTTGGTATAAGACTGTTCGTGCACTTTTGACGGATTTAAGTATACGTTATAAGTAACAGATATAAATGGAAACAGACAAATATCTCACCGATTGCATATGGAGGTTTAAAGATGAATTTGCTTTATTCTTTCGATGTAGTATGTTACATTTCAAGTATGCACAATATACCTGTTTATTTTCATTTCAAATGAATTTGAATGATACGAGCTATGAGATCAGTTTCTTAATATTTTTTAGCAATCATGATCCCATAAATAATCTTTCTGATGATCAGTAGGCCTGTTAATGATACATCGAAGATTGTTTGCCTCTAACTGAATTTGACCTCTTATGATGCAACTTGGCTTAAATTTAGTGTTCAAAATATTATTTTTTTTAAATGAAACATACCCAAGATATCCATAAACAAACCCGACCTAGTAAACCGTTTTACGTTCGAGCGAGGAACAAAAACAAAATTGATCATAAATAAGGAATCATTAGTTGCCACCACAAAATAAACAAAAAGAAGTAGGACAATCCTGAACTTATAGTATCAATTCCTGTTTACCATTAAAAAGTTACAGAAAAAAAAAGAATCGGCTCAATCCGCCCGAGTTCGAAACTCCCAGGTCTCTGTTTCCTGCCCAGTGGTTCTTTTCTATTCTTTTTATTTTTGATAACTACTGCTACCGCATATACCTCAAACAGACAAACCGGAAAGCCTCGTCGCATCATAAGAGGTCAAATTCAATTAAAGGAAAACAATCCCATATAGTATCACTTTACCCTATAGGACTACTGATCGTCAGAAAGATTATTTTGCGCGTTCAAAGAAATAAACAAGTGTTTATCGTATTCTCTGAGGGCGGTCCGAATCATTTTCATCATCATGATCATCACCGATAATTTGACCCTGTGTGATTGCCCATTTATTTTGAACAAAATGATCTTTGAACAGGCCTATATTAGACTTCGATTGAATAGCTATATCGTTTGGTTTTCTATAATCATGCAGCTATCGAGATCTCGATTCCCTGCACCTACTTACAAAATTAATAACTTTTAAAATATAGGATAAAAAAATATAACCTTATATAATGAATGACTATTCCTTCAAGTTATCACGTAATTACAGTAAATTGCCAAGTATTTATTCTTTAAATTGTATCTTTATGGGGTCCCTATGTTAATTTCATAGCCGCCTACATTTGTACATAATTCATATTATTCTGTTCAGAGGTGTTCAGAATTCTATATGGAACGAATAAAGAGAGGTGTCTCAATCACTCAATGCTCCAAACGAGATAAAAAGCTGCAAATCCCCTTATACACAGTTATATAAAATATATGACCTACCCATTGGTGTCATGTATTTCATATTGTGTTAAAAGTTGATTGATATTTATTCGATAGCAGGGGCGACGGAGTGTCTTTCAAAGTGGGAGGGGGCACCAGCAAAAAAAAAAAGGGGGGGCACCTACAAGGGATGAACATAAAGCGAAAAAGGGACCATTTTGTGACATTGGTATTATCCTACAGTCTAATTAATATAATTCTTATCAAGCATCACCTTCCTTTTTATTTTAGTTCTGGACACTACTTCAGCTTCCCCAATTAGCAGTTGTGTGTAATGGTCTAACGATTCATGTGGGAGCGAGCGAAGCGAGCGAGCAAGAATTTTTTTTTTTTTTTATAATGCTGAAGTCCTTGAGTTGTGCATTATTTACAGCGATATAATGAAAGTGACAACAGCAAATTCATTTTGGGGGAATGTCGAATGATCTTTTAATTTGTACATTAACCCTGTTGTTTTCTTTAGGATTAATTACACCGATATATAACATACTTTATGCTATCTGCTTGATTTCATTATATACTGTAAGAGCGAGCGAGTTATGGGAACATTTTCAGAAAATATTGCCCTTACTTGGTGTAAACTATGGGCACATTCGAGCGAGCGGAATGAGAAATCTTTTCTTGGAGGGGGGGGGGGGGGGGGGGGGGGGGGGGGTGGGCATTGTGCCCCTCTTGCCTCCAGCTCCGCTGCTTTCATTGTAGTTGTAGTAATTTGACTACTTGTTACTACATAAAGCCGCACCGATAATGCTAGATAAAGCTAGATATGGCTCATTTTGTAACCCCCCCCCAAAAAAAGTTCGAAATATAGGTAAAGGGGAGCACTTAATTATAAGAAGAGGGAAGGGCTCTTATCAGAGGTGGAAAGGGGCACTTATCAGAGGTAAAGAGGGGGCACTTATCAGAAGTAAAGAAGGAGCACTTATCAGAAGGGGAAAATTAGCACTTATTATAAGGGAAAAAGGGCACCTATCAGAAGTAAAGAGGCACTTATCAATTATAGGAGAAAGGGCATATATTAGAAGGGAAAATGGGGCAACTTTTAGCTTCGAAAAGGAGCACTTATCAGAAGGAGAAAATGGTACTCATTAGAGAGATAAGGTGGCAATTATCAGATTTGAAAAAGGGTACTTTTCAGAAGGGGAAAATGGCACTTATTACAGAAATAAGGTGGCAAATATCTGATTTGAAAAGGAACACTTTTCAGAATGAGAAAAAAGGCACTTATCAGAAGGGGAAAGGGCACTTATTAGAAAGGAAAAGGGGTACTTTAGTGGTAAAAGTGATAAAAGTGATAAAAAGGGCACTTATCAGAGAGAAAGGGGCCATTTTTAGAAATAAAAAGGGCACTTTTGGGGGACTTGAAAATTGGGAGGGGGCACTGTGCCCCCTGCCCTCAGGCGCACCGCCCCTGTTCGATAGTGTGCATATAAGCTATGCTGATATACATCTGTTGATCCCGGATTTGATTGCGATGTATTTACAGTTTTATGACAATGGATTATTATGAAGAGCCATGACACGAAACTCAATATCAGTGCCGTGTGCAGAATGAGTACAATGGTGCGAGAAATGGTAGCATTGGCGGGAAACCAATATTGTCAACATTTAACAAAGGTGAGAGAAGATATAGCCAGGGAATTGTAACATTTCCCTGCTATATCTATTCAACTTTTTTTTTCAATTACCCGGTAGGGTCGAAGTGTTGCTGTATCGTCGAAATCTGGGCCATGTCTAATAAAAAAAATTTAGGTTGGTCCGGATCTACCGCAAGTCCTCCAATCAATCGCAGAATTACAAACTCCAATCTCTTCAGATCAGACTTGCGACTGAATTCAAGTTACTATAGATTTGAATCAATCGCAACTCAAGACGGGGCCCTCGTGTCTCGAGACCAAGACCAGCAAGAAAACTTCTGATTAATATGTTACTTTTAACTTTAGGTCTCGGGATGGACATCAACACCCCAAGACCGACACTGGTTTCGCTACATTACTGGCATCCATATGCATGGGTATTGCCCTCTACATCTAACTTACGGTACTTATATAGAGTAGTCCTATCTATGAATATCGCATAATTATTGTGTCCGCTTTAGAATATACCTTGCCCTCCTTTTCCTTGGCAATTAACATTCACTCATGACGTTTATCAGCTTGACTAGAACTATGTAAGTAGATAATACAAAGTTGGTAACAACGACCTGCATGAAATAGTCATATTACAGGCCCGTAGCCAGAGGGGGTCGGAGGGGTCGGACGACCCCCCCCCCTCTCTCTTGGGCTGAGGTCCGCTTTTTTATAAAAAAAAACACACACACACCTTTGATCTTTGTTACCAGAATTACCCACACGCTGTCAGTTGTACAGCATCAAAGCTGGTATAGTGAGTTGCAGTGTTGCCAACATTTTTGAAAGTCTATTCCTATCACTTTTCGATTGACTAAAAAGTCATAGATATCTTCATAAATAGATGCGGATTTCAAATGAATTTTCACAATCATAATTATATTGCCCCCTTCCATAATAATTTCCCGTCTATATACCTTTCGAGATTGATTTATCAACACGAATTTTCAAAATTTAACTCGGACCTATCAGTGATATATTACAGAGTAAACATACGAAAATGAAAGAACTGTTGCTGAAAGAAAAGTTGTTTCAGCCACCATGCCGCTCATAAATAAAAAAACATAAGCATCCATTTGCAGGCGGTAAATCATTTTTATGGCTTGTTGTTACCTGAAACAATGAACATGATGAATGGGAATTATTCAGAAAGGATGATGATCATTTTTTCGTGTATTTGTGACCGAGAAAGTTTTCTTTTCTTTCCGGAGAAAAACGATCGAGAAAAGATACAATAGAACAAAAGGTGGGTAAAACCCATACTTTCCTGAAAAACAAAAGGGGTAAATGAAGAATACTATCCATCGGACTTCAGCCCCGGACAACTAACCCCAGGAGCATTGTCAACTACTCCGGACAAATACCCCTTAACATCATCCAATTACCCAAAGAAAATTACGTGGGGGTAAATGAAATTAATAGTAGTTGTTCGGGGAAAATTGTTCTTGGGGAGAAGGGATAAAATTGTCCTACGAGAGTTCGGGGGTAGCTTTGCTATTTCAGGGGCAGTTTTTAGTGGACTTGTTGTCCGGGGTACTAGTCCATATTTGTCCGGGAATCTTTGAGGAGAATTATATTTTTGTTCGTTCTGCAATATTAACTAATTTTGGTAACAAAAGCATGGAAAAGACTGAATGGATCTCCTTTTCATTTATAAGAGTCCATTATACAATTTTAAAAATAGCAAAACAATAATGGCTGCAATACAGTGCAGCATAGGTGTTTTAGTTTCGAGACCCTATCTCAATATGACCTGACACATACATTTTTAAATTAGAATATTATGCCTTTAAAGTGGAATTTAAATCCTCTAATGAGTGACAACAATGCTTTTAATAAAGCAGTTTATAACAGCATCTCATAATATAAGCCCTTTATAAACACGGATCAGGGATTTCGAATACATTTAATATCCCGAATATGTATAGCGGAGGAGGGTGCTATTTCAAATCTTTTGAAAAAAAAACCCAACATCGAGTAAACTATGCGCCAATGTGGCTAAAGACTTGATGAAGGGCCCAATTGGTACATCTAGCCGCCCTTGAATGCACCACTCTTATAAATACATAATATATATATAGTCACATGAGCGAGTAAAGAAAAAAACATAAAGAAAAAAAACCCTCTAAACTTTTGATATCTAGCACATTGTACAAAAATATCCAAACTTTTATTGTTATGTGGACAATATCTTTTACGCTAGCGCTGTAAGCTTAGTATATACAGAAAATCCTTATAATTATGTACAGTAGTACAGTAGTCATCGGGTTAATTGTGTTTAATAGTCCTTCGTGCTCTCAAAACCAAAGGAGCCGTTCCTATTGACCGATCTCACTTCATGATGTTAGTTTTGCCTAACACGTCTGTAGCTCAGTGGCTCAGATCCTCAAACAATGGTGTATGTCGCCCTCTGGTGATGTATGGGCAAATTGCACATAGGAATTAATGTGCCCCATATAAATTCTAGGCTGATAATGCATCTTAACATTGTTTTATCCATGTCCTTTTATTTATCTTTGTATTTCTTTGCTTGTGAGAGGACTTTGGGAGTAAAATTAACTTGTGATAACTTTTTCCTTGCTAGAAAATTTTAAGGAAATGTCCTCCTCCTTTCCTTTTTTCCTTTTCTTTTTCTATAAAGCAGAGATTCCTGGGCCCTGTTGCATAAAACTTACCATAAATGGTAACTCTGTAATCAATGGCAACTACCATGGTAGAATTGATCAACAGCCAATCAAATTCAAGTTTTCCATGGAAGTTACCATTGATGGCAAAGTTATCTTCAATGGTAAGCTTTATGCAACGGGGCCCAGGACCCACCCCTGTCTATTGATTTTTTTTAAAACATAAGCGCGATGAACACAAGCAGAATTCAACCTATTTTGCAGCTTATAGAGGCTATATAATCTTTTTCTTAGACTAGATATTGTCACTTCAATTGAATTATAGTCGGGATACAGAAAAAAGGCAGTATATATATATATATATATATATATATATATATATAAATCACCATCGTTTTTTCAAATATTCACCATAATAATAAAATGACTTCTCACCGTTTACAAATTAAAGAGAAAGTTGAGTACTGGGAAAGGTGAAAAAAAAGTGTAAGCTTTCTCATTCATTTTTTGTCAGTTTTGAAGAACACCATAGTAGAAATATCCCCTGAAAAGGATTCAACTGCACTCATATTAAAAATACGATGTTCGGGTCGAACATTCATTCCACATGTGCAGTCCCAAGTACGCATTTCTGGGTGCAGAGCATGTGCTTTTCAGCAAGAGTGGGTCAATTTTATTTTTATTATTCCAAAACCTAACAGTATTATACACCAATTATTATGTAGACATCATCAACCTTTCGCAATTGCTTTGAGACAATTTCTTTCACAATAAATCACCTGACCAAAACTCAACTTTAAAAGAATATGGTGGAATACTAAAGTCTAAAAAGGAAATAGTGCAATAACTCCTATGACACACAAACGCCTTTGGATGGAGACCGTAGAAAAATATTAATAGAAGTCCACTGATAAAAGATTTGGTATGCATTGTAAAAAATAACAATTCAATCGGAGTGGAAACTTAGAAAACCCACTGGATCATTTTATTCAATGTATTAGGACCAATTTCACTATAATTACCTTTATCAATACTATTTTTTCCTGAATATGAATGTTGTATGCCTTAAAGTGATGAACCTCGCAAACACACTTTCAGTATTCAAAGAGTCACATAGGATTTCGCTGTTCTAATATTTTTCACTTATTGAGGGTCAAATTTATTTAAATATGCCGAAGCATCTCTCTGGAGTACTTTATCATATTCTTTAGTGCATATAATGACCATCGTAGAAGCATACTGATGAATCTGGCACTAAAAACTCCCTGAAGATGCATTCTTTTTAATAAATAAATAGATGTGGTTGAATTATGCATAAATCTGTCATAATGTGCCTTAAAAAGCATTCCGGAAACTCCGGGGCAAAATTACATAGATAAAAGAAGAATAAAGAAGCTTCTTTGCAAGTCTTTGGTTTTTCAATTAATTTCTTAAACTTGGAGAAGATGACGAAAATTTCATTCAAATACTACTTAAGTTTTTTTATAAACAGGTGTTTGTTTTATGGAATATCTTGATGCCTTCTCTTCTTCTTCTGGATACTCCTCAACATTCCATCAGGAACCAAACGAGGAGGATGAGGGGTTCTCATTGCTGGAGTCTTGGTTGCAGAAGAAAGTGGTTGCTTGAAGTTTGAATGTGTTGTTGTCTGCTATGCTCTGGATGGCGGGTGGTAGTGAGTTCCAGTCCTTAATCAGTTAATGGTACGTGGGATGTAGGAATGTTTGAAACAGTTGGTGCGGGTGGAGTATTGTATGTAGGAGTTTCCTGAAATACGTCTGGTGGCTCGTGTAGCTGGACGTAGGTAGTTCGGTAGTTCGAATAGATAGCAAGTCCCAGCTTAACCCCTGCATAACTGCCATAAGTTCAGTGGCACTGGTAGTTTGCCTATAGTCACTGCATACCATTCTGGCTGCCCTTCTCTGGACTTTACCAATTTCATGAGTGTGTTCTTTTGTATATGGGTCCCAGACACTAGAACTATATTCTACAATTGGACGGACTAGTGTTGCGTAAACTGTATATTATGATATTAGGTTTCTACCGATAAATCCATTTACTTTGTTAGCAGATGAAGTTATTTTAGATATGTGTGCATCCCACTTTAAATCTTGAGAGATCTCTACTCCAAGATTGCCCTAAACACTTTAATGTTGTCAAAGAGCCCCCAAATTCTGTACATAATCTTTAAACGCAATTTTGTACATAATCTTTAAATATGAATCACATGACGTAAAACAAAGCTAATCAGAATGTCATTATTAAAGAGTTAGTCCACCATATCATCAAGATGACTTCAATGAAAGCATAAAAAAAGGAGAAACGGGTCAGTAAACGTTTAAAGAAAAATCTAAATAAGGTAAGAAAGTTATGAATCGATAAAGTTTTAGAAATCACTGAGCAAAGTGGCAACTGTAATTAAGTTCTTCTACGACCAAAAGTACGACCTATTCTTTTATATCCAGGAGTTGTGATAACTCCTTGTTTATATAACAGCGAACATATTCTAGCAGGGTTTTTTTTCGTCGATTTCTCTCAAATTTTCACTGACTAAATTGTCTGAATTTTTAAAATCTTTTATGCGAGGCCCAAGATTGGGAAGCGGTTGTGCTGCATGGCATGCATGAATATCAAGTTTCAGGATGCATTTCCTTCAAGTCTTCTGGGAACTTTTCCATGCTCCATTTCTAGTACCCCGTGTTTCCAGAACTTGTTACATAACAAGACCAGCGTGATATAATGAATATGCAATAGCTTTCCTCACTTACCACCAATCAGATGGCTAGTAGCAGTGACGCACAGGTAACACGCCTCTCGCGGTCCCAGCTGCCTACCAACTTTTTGGGGCTTTTGGGGGTTTCCCTGAAATTCTCTGCACACGACACTCACCCCAAATATCATATTACATTACATTACATTACGGCCATGAATAGTTTGGTACAGATGATTGCGGTTTGTAGCTTCATGCTCAGAGCAAGGACCTGGGACGTTTTACCGCAACGAGTCTTTGTGCTGAAAAACAGGATCTAGCTTAATCAATGATGTACATGACGTTGTGTGAAAACTTTCGTTGGATCGCCTCCAGATTTATTTAAGGGAGAATCCTGGAGGGGAGAACGTTCGAACATTCCCCGAGCTGCCTTCAGCCACGCGCCAGTTGTGATGCGGAGCGGTACTCGTTGGCAGGCGGGTACTGCCCGGTACATGTGGAGTCTTGTTTGCTGACCACATCTTGCTAGGGACAGGTGTTATCACTGCACCCTGCGGAGTGTCAACCTAGCTGCGTAAGTAGGCTAAACTTCGATTTTTCTCGGGTTTTGGAACTTATCCTCGCTCTCGCTGTGTCGATTGAACTCTTTATGACTTCAATTTCAAATTGAATTGCTCAGCTCAGGAGAGAAACCTGTGTAATTCGAGAGTCCCGTGAGCTGAGACTGAGTGGTTCTGCCTGTCATCTGGTTGGACTACAATAGTACAAGTACAAGCAAGGTGAGCAAAATTATCATGATTATTTCACTAATTTGGGGCATGTAAATTCACAACAGACTATTCTCATGACACAGCTCTATTCGCAGTGAATAGGTGATTTTAAATTGGAAACCAAGTTGAAAAAACCGTTCGACTTGTCACATGCTTGTGGGGCACACATGGCACAGGCAATAACATGGTTATGAATTGTGGTTAACACTTTCATATAAATATGATTATTGCACCAGAATTAGGATATAAAATCCTGTTTTGTAATTGTGACATGATCCACTTTTGTTTTTAGTCAAGTTAGTTCAAATGTTTATTTCATCATTTGGCATGAATGTGCATGTTTGGGAAAGTTTGCTGAGCAATGGTATTTTTCTATTTTCAGGTCATAGTACATACACCAACATGATCAACCGTTTAAAAAATACAAGAATACAAATGTATAAAAACTTAGGAGGGTGTAGGTTCTTTTACCATTTTGTTTGCCCGGAGATGATATTACAGGTTTTTATAGGCTTATATAAAGTTTGTTCAAACATTTTAAGATACCTTTCTGTTACTTATATAAGGTTTCCAACTTTTCACCAATAATAGTATGGTACATGTGAAGAAAGTTATGTGTGGAATAACTCTGTGTGGAATAACAAACTAACAAAGAAAAACAAGTGAAATACTTTAAACATAAAATATTTATTGCCTTTTTTTTTCTTAAACAACATTGGCAAATTTTCTTTATACTGCAGTAAAGGATAGCTTAATAATATGTTTTAATATATCTGTCCCATCTTATAAAGAGTTTTGATTGATTGTAAATTAATATTTGATAATGATATCAATCGCAACTCGGTATTTAAGAGATAGGAAACTGTAACTTGTGATTAATTATACACAGCTCAGTCACTTTCATTTTCATTTCCTACATCCTCTTTATGATTGGTAACATTCGTATTTTATGCACTCAGTATGACATGTCCCGATGCCCCCCCCATGATGCCAGTGCCTCGTCATTGTCATGCTACACCACTGCCAGAGAGATATGGAAGAGGTCAAGAGGAGAGAAAGAAAGAAGAAATGGAGAGGAATAAAAGATGATTGATGGGGGACATGGGGAGGGGGGGGGGGGGGGGGTTGGAGGAGAGAGAGGAGGTGTATTTCTTAGAGGAAGAAAGGAAGTAAAATGACTAGCAGGAAGTGACATTTTATCGGATAGAGGAAGAAAGTTGAAAAGGGATGATGACTGATAAGAAAATGATGGAAGATGCACAAAGATTTCATGATTGCTGTCAAGTTACAGATTACAACCTTATTTTTTTCTTAACCTCCCCCTCTCCATCTTTTCTTCACTTATCTTTCTTCTACTCCCCTCATTTGGATTGCACCCCATTTTGGAGTTTGCTTGAGACCGTGTCTACCCAGGGAGATGGTGTACCCCAGGGTCAGTTTAGTCTGCTCTTCTTTGGCAGTTTTTGGTACTACAGGAACTAGAAAATGTATTGTGTGATGAGTGAAGCCTCAAAGAGGGAAAATTTTACAGTATGGCCCATGGAGTGAATTGTCTAACATGCATCAAGGAGGTACTGCCTAGTACCTCCTTGCTGTGAGTGACAAAGGTTTGTGCCAGCAAACTAGACTAAGACCCCTGTTACACCGGAATCTTAAGGAGTCTCAGGGCGCAAGTAGGTTTCAAATCCAGTGTAAGCGCATGAAACCTACCCGAGACCACTTCTGAGCAAACCAGTCTTGGACTACCTAGCGATGTGGTCCGAGACTGGTTCGGGAGCGCCCCGAGACTCCTTAGGATCTGGTGTAAACGCTAACCTACCCAAGACTGGTTTGTGCGCTGCTAACAGGTGTGGAATGATTGGGTGATCGCAAACACAGCGCGCGCTAAATACAGTCCGCCCACGTCAACAACATCTAAAAACTAAAAAGTCTCATTCAAAACCTGTCTTGGGTAGGTTTGCGTGATTCGGTGTAAACGCCCAAAAAGCAGTCTCGGGGTGCCCCAAGACTCCTTACAATTTCGGTGTAACAGGGATCCCAAAATTTGGGTAAGCTTTTTGGAGACCAGTCTCGGGGCGCCCGGAGACTGGTCTCGGGTAGGTATTTCGGTGTAACAGATAATTAATTTATTTCTACAAATGTTCAGTGAGAATGGAACATGATTGAAAAAAACAAAACCCATTTATTCTGCCTGTTAGCAAGGCTATAGTCAAGGTCAAGCAAACTGCCATGTGGAAGGAAACCATTATTTTGGTTGCTCTTTAGCAAAAATTGTGGGGATTTTCCATGTATAAGCTGGTAAAAAACAAAAAAGAACCCCTAGCCCCAATAGTAAGAGGTATAGGTATCTTGGGAGTGGGAGGGGGAGGAGGTGGTGGGGACAGTGTACTGAGAGTTTGGCTTGTATTTACTGACCACTAAATTAGTGACCATTGAAATTACAATAGCTTCAAACAGGGCTCTCTTTTTAAATCTATTTACACATGTACATGAAAAAGGTTGAGCTTGTTAGAATTAGTGTGTAAAAATTGCTTTTCATAAGAGGGCCCTGCATTAAAAATTATAACAGAAAAATCACAGATAATAAAAAGCAATATTAGAATATATTAAGGGGGAATTCAAGTTGCTTTCAATAAAAGCAGGAAAAATAGTCAAAACATATTGGATAATTGGTGAATTTGAGGAGAGTCAGACACATGATGCAAAGGTCCTGAACAGTACCATCAGAGTGATTTCAATAATCCGGTGTTGTTTGCAATTTGTAGTCAAATAAGGAAGAAAAGAATGGGAGAGGAGAGTGATTCAGGTCATCATAAAAACCTTCAAAATCTGACATGATATCAAAATTGAAGGATCAAATGTTTACAAATTCTTTAGAAAATATGAACACCCCCAAAAGAGAGGTTAGATCTGTCAACAAAACAGTTATTTTTAACCTAGCCCTGATTGAGTCTATAATTCAAATTTATCATTCATGTAAATAGTGGTGCTGTTTTGGAGCAATTTATGACTAAAAAATGTTGTGATTTTCATCATCCTTACTGGCAGGCTGCCAAACACTCTGATCTCTCATGAATTTCATTGTAATTACCCCCACCCCTCCCAAGAGAATTGCTGCACTATCATATGACCTACAATGTATACTATACATTAACCCATAGACTACGGGATGCGGGTGGCTCCTGTATTAAGCCTATGAGAGTTAAAGAATTCAGTAGTCAAAAGGTTGAAAGCAAAAAAAGAAAAGAAAAATATCTCTCATGCATTTCATTATAATTACTCCCCCTCCCAAGAGAATTGCTGCACTATAATATGACAGAATAAAGACCTACAATCTATAATACATTAACCCATATACTACGGGAACTGGGTGACTCTTGTATTAAGCCTATGAGAGTTAAAGAATTCAGTAGTCAACAGGTTAAAAGCAAAAAAAAGAAAAGAAAAATAACGTTGAAAAATATTGTCATATTTGAGAAGTTGGAAGACATTCATCAAAATTTGCTATCCTGCTCAGGAGAATTCAGAAGCCGGATCATTTCCTGTCATATATAAACACAAAATTAGTAGATTTTGTTTCTACCCAAGGCCGAACAATCCTCACTCTTGGGTGATAAAAGAAGTAGGTCTACACATAAGTTGCTACCAGGAGAACTCAGGAGAACTCAGGATTACTTTCCCCATCTAACATGATAGGTGATGATCAATCTTCAATGACATCATTTTTTTTTCATAATAAAAGAAATAATCCTGTTATATAGCAGTATGAAAGCAGGATACTAAGAACATTTCTCTGAGGAAAGTAACAACTCATCATTGATATTACTGGTAGTAAAGCCAGAATTGAAACTGTGTATCAATTGCTTGCTGTTAGTGTTAATAAAACCGACAGCATCACAAATTCATACAATTTTTCATTTTTATTGAGAATTCCAAATTATAAATGTAATGACAGTCAGTTACTGGGCTAGAGAAATATTATATTTCTCTTAAATCAAATCAATTATTGAATTTCTAGTTCTAGTAGTAGCAGTAGCAGCCATACTGCTGCCATATTTTATGTTTTGTTGCAGTAACTAATAGCCTGTTCGGACTACAGGAAAGTTATACGAGACTCGTATAAACTATGCAGTATAAGGAATCGTGTTCATGATGTTCACACTACAAGGGGATGCTAATTCTTTATCAAGTTTTTGTTCGAAACGATGCTCATTTCGCTACACGATATTTCGTTATGTTCAGACTATGAAAATTGCTAAATTACTCATTGAATACAATTCTTGTATAGCCATACGATGGATTTAGGTAGTATGAACAGTGTGGTCAGAATCAGTATAAAAGGCCAAGTCCACCCTAACAAAAAGTTGATTTGAATAAATAGAGAAAAATCCAACAAGCATAACACTGAAAATTTCATCAAAATTGGATGTAAAATAAGAAACTTATGGTAGTTTAAAGTTTCGTTTAATTTCGCAAAACAGTTATATGCATATCCTGCTCAGTATGCAAATGAGGGAACCAGTGACGTCACCCACTCACCATTTCTTTTGTATTTTATTATGTGAAATATAGAATATTTTAATTTCTGCAGATTTCACAATTAGGAAGCTCTCATTGAATTGTGTATAGGTTGCAACAATGGTAATTACACATGTTCAGCGAGGAATCAAACCTTGTTTCACATTATAACAAGGAAAAATTAAAATATTTCGTATTTCATGTAATAAAATACAAAAGAAATAGTGAGTGGGTGAAGTCACTGGTTCCCTCATTTGCATACTGAGCAGGATGTGCATATAACTGTTTTGCGAAATTAAGCGAAAACTTTAAAATACCATAACTTTCTTATTTTACATCCAATTTTGATGAAATTTTCAGTGTTATGCTTGTTGGATTTTTCTCTATTTATTCAAATCAACTTTTTGTTAGGGTGGACTTGGCCTTTAATGGAGAGTTAGATGTAGTCGTATACCAAAGTATGGAGGAAGAAAAGAGAAGTATGTTTGGGATTTTGCAATGAAGGTAAACATTAATATCAGATATAATTAAGAATATGACTGATAGCAATCTACACTGATGGTTAAGTAAGCAAACTTCTTTGCATGTTTGTCCTTGTATTTTTAAACATTGCATCAAGCATTGTCCTAAGTACTGTACACAAGACATGAAAGACATCTTGAGCAAATAAGTTGCACTTTGAATTGAGATAGCCTACAATATAATAGGGTACAGTGTCCTAATTTGTACTTTGAACGGTACAGGGTAAGGTTATCAATGTGTTTTTAAACAACATTTAGCATAACCAAGGGGTCTGTGATAACGCCTTGGCATAACAAGCAATCCGATTATATAGGACCTATTAAAACAAAGTCTGGGTCGTCATTACTCCAAGTAAATAATGTGAATACATTATCACAAAATGAATTGAATTGAATTTTATTAAACATTGATTTACGTCAATATTCTGTTCATAAACATATAACAGAGTATTATGATACATATCTACATGTACCGGTAAGGCGAATCATTTTATATAGGCCTGTTGTTCAGATTTGCCTTAACGCACGTTCGCCTTCGCTTTAACGTTGAATTTCTATTGTGACGGAATAAACCGCTTTGTTAGGATTCGCCTTTCCATAGGAGATAGGCGTATATATATATATATATAAACATATATATATATAAAAACACATATAATATAGAAGTATATATAAACATATGTCAAAATAAAAGAAGTATAACATATGTCAAATGGAAGGTAAGTACAAAAATATTACAATGAAAAATATTCTGTTCATAAACATATACCAAAGTATTTTCATATAT
The DNA here is from genome assembly GCA_025617745.1 of Heliocidaris erythrogramma. Lineage (NCBI taxonomy): Eukaryota > Metazoa > Echinodermata > Echinoidea > Camarodonta > Echinometridae > Heliocidaris > Heliocidaris erythrogramma. Next base: position 18,431,282 of record CM046859.1, read on the forward strand.
ATATAACAAAAGTTACAAAACAAATGGTAGGTATGTACAAAATGAATCAAATGAAAATATGAAAAGTAAAATCATAATAACTTAGGATAGTATCCATAAAGTTATCATTGCGCTATACATGCATAGCTATAGAAGATTTACCCCTAAATCTCTGAAATTGAGTATTTTTGTTTTATGGATAGTAGGCCTATTTAACAAGAAATATAAGTCACAATATATTCCCCAAATAATATGTCAACATATAAATAGTGTAGATCATCATGATTATTCAGGACAAATAGCATCATTAATGGTATTCCTAATGTTAATAGGTGTGTGCTTTCTTCTGGTGTGTTCTTTCAAGAGCCTACTTTTACCTTGCTTGTACCCTATATTATAACTTTGAATTATAATCACCAACTGTTATTCATTTAGGTCAGCATAATTTATTTTTCTGACGTGTCATTAGGCACTATAATGAGGCTTTTCTTGTCAGCATTAAATCAAACTCTAAACCCTATAGCAGACCTTATTATTCAGTCATATGATAGTATACTTAACTTGTTGGAAACAGTTCTTCAGGTCTGCTCTGGTGTCTGTATGATTACCAGTGGACATGTTCATTTTTGGTATGGTATGGAGAGTTATCCTTTCCATTGGCAAAAGGGGGGGGGGGGGGGCACAAGGGGCACTTTTTTGCATGTCAGAGATTTCAAAAGTGTTTAATATTTTATGCCTTGGTAAAATGTAATGACCCCCTTCTTTGGTAGTTATATTTTCTGTGCCTTCCTGAGTCCCTGTCAAAGGTTCCTGAATCTGCCAGTGCTCTTCTTCAATGTTTGTAGATAACCCTCAGGAAATCTGGGAATATACTTGTCTAGTAGCCAAAAAGCAAAATAATTTTGATTGCTCTTCCTCAAATACAAAATTAACCACCCCCCTCCCATCATCAAACTTGTAGGCCTGTGATGATCTAATATCACATGATTTTTGTACTGTAGTACTTCTGTCTTTATTATTGCATACTATAATCTATGTTGAAAGCCAGAAGGGGGTTAACTCTGCCAGCTTTATGATACCCAGAGGATAAATGTATTCATGCAATTATTAATTTTATAATCCTTTCTACGTGCACTTTTATACTGCAAAAGGCTTCATGCATTCCTGTAGGCCCAAACATTTCGTTATACCTTATTACAGTAATGTAGACCTTCTTGGCTTGCCCAAAGAGTTTCTGTGATAACTCCTTGGCTTGCCTAGTACCTCCTTGGTATGTCATCATCTTTTATGTAAGGCAGTTGTTATATGAGGAGTTCAGTCATGGGTGATACCAGATAACAGTGACAGCACCAAAACATGTAAGTACATGTAGGCCTACTTCGATCAAGGAGTTGCTTCTTCGATCAACATCATCCCTTGATGTCAAATATACAGTAAAAAGCACTGAAATGTGTAATGGAATCAAGGCTTGAATTCTTCAGAGGACAACCTTGAATTGAAATCCTGATTGTTCAATCCATCAAGTAGGCAACAAGTCTTCTGAGATTTCTTATCTCCCCTCTTCAGGTTTCTACCTTTGACCCTTATTTCTGAGGAAATGGCCCACATGTCACGCGCAAGTTCTTCATGCTAAGTAGTCTTCAATTTCACTCCCATTTGTACTAATCTTTGTGACAAGTATAGCTATATAATTCAAAAGTTGACAATGCAATCTAAGTTGCATGCAAATTGAATAAAGCGAAAGTCTGATGTTTGTGAAAATTGTGAAAATTGAGGAAAAAGGTTTCTTTCTTAGACGTAACGTTTTCATGTGGACCTTCCACTTTTTCTCAGAAGTTTTTTGTTCATTATGAATGACTTTTCATTGAACACAACAAATCTATCACATGAACAGCTGTTGATGTTACTTTGAAAATCTGACTGCAATGATTTGGAAGTCCACTGAGTCAGTGCATGAAACTGTCTCAGGCTTTATCCTCGTGTCACTACAGGTTCTCATGTTCTTACATGTCTGTGACATGAGGCAGAGGTGAATATGGAAATGATCACCATGCTTTTATGGTTTAATAGTCCCTGATAGACTCTTCTTTGTAGAACTTTAAACATAAAACTTCTTTGTACTTGTATGTAGCGACATTCTTCCTGTCAATGATCTTTTCATTCTTCTACTTTTACCGCTGTATATTTATAGATGAATTCTTTAATGTTCTCCATAGATGAGAGATTTTTATTTATTTTTATACTTGCAATTTAAGCCATACCAAGGAATAACACATCAAGCTGAGTTATCTCACACTACCCCTTCATTTTTGATAGAGCTCTGTCAGACATAAATGAAAGAGTACACATTTTGGAAATGGAGTGGAATAAAGTGGATATTAAACATTATTTTTCTTTTCGCAAATTGGCAAATAGTATCCACATATGCTTTTTTATTTTATTTTTTATTTTTTTTGGGGGGAGGAGGGGAGGGTCCTGTGATTGTGGGTCAAAAGATTTCTTTCTGGCTCAGAGTCAATAATGTCATCTTTTATGTGAATGAATTCCGATGGATGTCACCTTTGGCATGAACATTACTCCCTTGCCATTTATAATCATTGGGCATATCACATCAGAAAATGAATTGCCATATTTCTTGGATTTTAGTATTATATTGAAAAATGTAAAATAAAATACATGTACTTGGAAATATTCTTGTATTTGAGCAGTCTTTTCTCTAGTGTATATAATCTACCCAGCTGTTATCTATAAATTTGCTTCTGAAATGGATACAAATGGGTTTCAGTTTGCCCTATAAATCATGAAATTTCATGGTATTTGAACAAAGGAACATGTTTCGTTTTACATCAACGTTGAGTAAGATATGCCCCAAAGGCTTAATGCACACATGCTATTGAAGATAACGATTATCAGGGGTGTTGTTGAAATCATGTTTAAATGATGTTATGAAGAATGCAAACTGGCCAAGTAATGTAGGCCTACTACATGTATTTTCCTAGAAATGAAAATGTTGAATAGGATTTGGTTTTGGTATAATAATGTGCATTTTACACAGTCTCCAGACTGAGATATCTCAGGCATAGTATTTATTGGTGAAATCATTTGAAAATTCTCAGTTTCAGTGCAGAAGATGGTGATTAGTGTGTCAAAAGAGAAAGATACTGCATTTGTACTGTCCAACATATCTTTGTGGTCACCTGTATGAAAGCGGGGGGGGGGGGGGGGGGGGGGGGGGGGGACTCATTATAAAGTGTGCGTTGGTATGTGCCACCCAGACCCCCATGTTTACACTCATATTTCCGTTCCAAAGCATACCATTTTTTTCTTGTTGAGAAAAAGAAGAGAGAAAAACGTTCCAAAGCACCGCTTTTTTTTTTCATTCTGTCGTTCCGCCCGTTCTGGCCCGTCCTGCACGGCCCGTTTCCAAGACACCATAGACTTGCCATGACACACAGCATATTTAGCGAATGGGAGCGTGTGTGTGGGAACCAGGGTAGCGTTTCATCAAACGGTCATAAGTACAAGTTCGCCGACATCCCATTGAAACGTGTGTATCAAAATTAACATGCGTTTCAATGGGATGTCTGCGAACTTGTACATATGACAGTATGGTGAAATGATGCCCAGTTCCGTAGCATCATATTTATATTGTAATCCAGTTCCAAAGATCCCTGGTTTAAAAAATGTTAGTATTTCCAAAGACCATCCTTTTCATGATACGGTCGTTCCAAAACCCCCTCTTTTTTGTCTTGCCGGCTGCACATACCCACCACTTTTTGGGTTGAGAGCCCCCCCACTAAGCTACTATCCCACTAAGAAATGTATGTTGTATAACCTGTCTAAGAAGGCCATCTCCTGTCTATGGCTACTTTTTCTGTTTGTCTTTGGGTGACCATAATAACCAAGTTTGACAAGGATCTCTTGCCTGAAAAGTTTTGATTAGATACGACTAGAGTACCTTTATATAGAGAGTAGCGACATGGACGTCTGACTTTTCTGTACAAAAAATGGTGTTTGAATTCTTTCTATTGAGAACACCCAGGTGCTCATCGGAATTGAAAAGAAATGTTGCATAGGAGTGGAAACAAAATGGCGTTCAAATCATGAGTTGTCGCTACTCTCTTTATATAGGTACTCTAGATACGACTGAACAAAGTCAAACGAGTAGTTTTACATACTAGTATTGGCGTACATAAATTTGATCGGTTGAACTTCAAAGTCAAGTTGCATCTATTTCCAGAGTTGTTATATAAAAGTCCCATGTTATCTATTTCAGAATCACATCTTTTCCTGCCTTTGTTTATTACAGTTACCGGTACATCCTTGTTTTGGAGTGAGGTATCATGTGACACAACAGGCCATGTAAGGTGTCTTTAAAATAAACCTGTGATAAAAGAAAAGTATAAGAAGTAAAGATAAACCTCTGCATAACAGGAAATGTTTTCCACCGTCCACTTAGCCTATCGTCCAGATCAAATGAGTGTCTCCCGCCCTTGTGAGGAACACTATTTCAACTGGGTCTGGAATATTAGACTATCTACCCTCATCAAACCACTTGTTTGAGAAATGTCTTTATTGGTACCATTTTTCGATGTTTTTTTGCTGAACCGTGCGCATATGTTTATCTTTTATTATGTGAATTTAACTAGCATATATTGGAAAGTTTCAGGCTGATAATTGTTTAGTGTGTTGAAGAAAAATAACTTTATATCTCTTCCTTTGTTTTCTAAGTGGTTTGAGTACATGCATGGGCAAAATACTAAACCTACCCACAAATGTTGAAGGGAAACATAATTTTATCATGAGGTGTTTGTTTCTATTTGATATCTTGATGCCCTGGAAAAATGTAAACAGCTGTAGAAAAAGAGAAAAACAAAGAATTGCTGTGTAGTGAATCTGACTTTTACTTATAGAAAATCAGATAAACAAATTTCATGAACAGATGTGTAAAAATAGTACATACAAAGAGAAATATTTCTTTTCATTTAATTTCACACCAGTGCCAGGATTCTGCAGTACCCTTCATGTATACTCAAATTCGTGCACACATAAAATTGTGAAAGAATTTCAATATTTGTCTCCAAGCTTAGCATCCATAGGGACCTACTTTTCTGGGAAATGTACCTTTAGCATTGAACTACGGTACATACGTTGATAGAGTCTGTAGGATATTTACTTGGTCCACAAGGGAAATATGCAGTTTGCCGGCATTATGTGAGGTCTATTTACTGACTGCAATACTTTTAAACAGACCGTGTATGCAGGGAAGTGTATGTTCAATCTGTTCTTTTATTGACTTGTGTTTTTGTTCAAGGGAGACTTTGGAAAAGACAACTGTTTGTCTGTTCTATAGATGAAATGATGAAGGGAAATTGCTCAATTTTCCTGATTCCTGATTCCTGGTATAAAAAATGGGGGAAAAATAGATTTAGGAAGGCATTAAGTCATGTAAATTTGCAAAGTTAATGCCCATCTGGCTCTCAGCTGACATATTGTCATTGTAAGAGGGAATTAAAAGTCAAGATGTAGCTAGTAATATTTTGAGATAAAATCTAGGGCTGTGTACTTTCCTCCTTCCTTTCTCACCCTCACATGTTTGTAATGAGTACATTTGCTATTGAATGTCTTTGTTCAATTTTTATTGTCATCATATTTCTGTCCAGGACATGCCAAATCAACTTCAGAAGTTTATTTATCTTAGCTCACAAAGCAGACCTTAGACATCACTGAGGCATCAACAAGGGAAAGTGTACACACAAGGAAATCAGATCCTTATCTAGTGCTAACATCTGTTACTCTACTCCAATGTTTTTTTTTCTTATTCAGGGAAAAAAAGTAGCACCACACAAGGCCACTCCAGATAGCCAAGGGACAAGAATAAGGAAGCTTGTAGCAGGAAATCGGGCAGCGTGCCAAGACTGCCCACTGACCAATCAGACACTGGGAAAATCATTTCATATGGCGCTTTTGACCAATCAGAGAAGAAGGATGTCAGGCAGTGAGGCAAGGAATGCTGACCAGCTGGTGGTTGGGGGCGGAGCTTCTATCGCCAGTGATGGTTACCGTGGTGCTGTGAGGTGGAAAGTTACTACCACTACTATCTACCACTGCCCTGGATTATGGGCTTACCTGGGAATGACTTTTCTCCTCTTGACCTTTGTGTCATGTCAACCAGTAATGGGGATTGAAGGTAATTATCATCCAAAAGCTGTGTATTTCATTCGCATCTGTTATTTCAAAATTTCAATTTTTCAGTGCTCTTCTTATTTTGATGCAAACAAGGGTTTAACTGCTTTAGCATATTTTGTTTTTCAATCATTCTTTGTTTTTTCAATTTGAATAGACTGGATAAACCAGCAGTAGCTATTCCATAGGATTTAAAGAGAAAAAGAAAAAGAAAAAAAGAAAAGAAGACACAACTGCATTTCAGTATTACGAGACAAGAATGTAAAAAGAAATTGTAAAAATGCTTATTTTTGTTTAGCTCTGATACCAGGATGTATCTGATTGATGAAAAACATCTGGATTTTGATTTAGATTGAAATGTAGCAAATCCCATTTAATCAAACATATGACCATGTAGGAAAAATACCTGTCAGAGAGGTTACTTGTGATGTATTATGCCTTTGGGCCCTGTGTGGAGAATTTAACATTATGACCCCATTTATCACATGTCTGGTGAGATGTATAGTAGCTGTATTCAACATTTTTGAAGCAAAAATGAAAGTGTTTGAACTGAATATAAATAAAGACAGAGACTAAGATTGAGATGATCAACACATTTCATGGACAAAAAAAAAATTCCTCTCACATCCCAGTGTGTATTTATTCTGCTCTTCTCATTTGATTTTGTTGTTCAGAGGAGATAAAATTAAAAGCTTTCAAGTGGGAGGTATCACATACCATCAGTAGCCATGGAATTACAAGGCACACAACACTTTTTTCAGATTGTAATCTTCCCCAAGAGAGGGGTGTAGTTTACAATGTCATTACCTTGGTGTGAGGGATATCATTTTGTAATAAATGTCTTTTTCAAGGGAATTGGGGCCAATATACACCCCTAAATAATATAAATACCCCCCCAATATTGGGATCTTTATGCAATCATTTACTATGCACAGAAGAGTAAGAAGTACTGAGTGATTCAGTTCTGAAAAACTCCTAAAGAGCTTTGGCAAAATAACCCAAATATATAAATAAACTAGAAAGGCCGTCAAAGGCGGCAGACTACAAGGTTACACAGAATTTGCAGGGGTCAACCGATCATCACCAAAATCTAAATGATTCTTTCCTATCACTATCCGAACATTCCCTGAAAATTTGGTGCAAATCCTTTCACCCATTCTGTAGTTATCTTGTACACAAACAAAGAAACAAACAAACATAAGGAGCCCTTTTTATACATAACCCTGCAGATTTTAGATTTTATCTGCGTGGGTAATAAAATCAGTTTAAGGAAGTCTCTTTATTCAAAAGCAAATCCTCCATACAGCTCCTTTGAACAAAATACATGTATGTACTTGTTACAGTGGCTGGCACAAAGTACCATTTTCAGTTTGTTATGTCGCTCCCTGGAGAGAGAAGAGAGGTGTAGTTTACAGATCCATTGTTCACCCTTTACCTGAGGGATTGTGTCAGTTTTCCATGGGTGTCTATTTCTCGGGAAGTGGGGCCAAGATACACCCCCTCATAGCCCTGTCTCCATTGGAATTAGTTTCAAGATAGCCTGCTCATCCTGATGCAGGGGGGGGGGGGGATTAGACTTTCTGTTAATACTCTAACAGTTGAATTTTGCAGTATGTATTTTACTTTGCTGTTTTACATTTTGCTGTCCCATACTCCTTTGTTTACATTTTGCATGTTTATTTACATTTCAACTCATGACCTTCATTTCCTCTCTCCACTTCCACATGTCACTGCCACAGCCACACCTAGTTTCTCCCATTCCATTCCATCTCACATACTTCCTTTTACATTCCTCCTCCACTCCACATGTTTCTATTGTTACATTCTCATTCATATTCAGAACATCTCATGACCATCAATGTTGTATGCTGATTATTGGTTGAAAAATTAAACTGTTACAATACTGACATTGGTTCATTTTGGGGCTTATTTCTGAGATCAGAAATAAAGTGGGAGTGTTGCGTGTAGGCCTACCTTTTTCACATTCAGAAAGTTAAAACTTGGCTTCTCTTAATAGAAACAATTTACCGAAAAGAACATTTTAAAAAGAAACATCAAGTAAACATGGATGGAGTGCAGAGTATTTCAGGATTAATTCAATTTATATGTAAGATGGAGACCATGCCTTTGAAATCCATTTTGTTTTTCCAATATTGAACCAGAAAGATGTTAGTATCTCCCTCTAATCGCAACTCTCCTCTTTTCCATACCTTGGAGGAAGTCATAGAGAAATACATGTTGTTTGAATGTTCGGTGATTTGGAGGGAATTTCCCATCTGCTCACATGAACCATTAGGTAGCAAAAGTAAGTTTCGTCAATACTATTGCAATTTTCCCCCAAGTACTAAAATTCTAAGCCACCATTTAGGCATTGTATGCAGAAACTTCTGTTTTTTTAAGGTACAGTGTAGCAGTGTGGCGGTATTATGTAGTTAGCTACCCTCAAGTGGCCTAATCTGCCCTGACATCACATAATGACTGGTAGCCTGGATATATATGTATACACTAATTTCACGAAATTCATTGGATATTGGCATCAACACCAAATATTTGGCATCTGTACTCTTTGATACTTGTGGAAAAATATCAGAACCTGCCCAATAAGGTCGCTTAAGGTCTGCAAACGGTAGAATTGTTGGTCATAGAAGTGAATAAAAACGTTGTATTTTGACATTTGTAATGATAGTTTTGGTAATATTAAACCTAATCAAGATAGTAGAAGTAATTAAACCCGCTCTGTGCTTTAATGATTATGTTTCTAAATAACTTTATGATTTTCTACAATATATACCGGACGTGTCTTTTCGCGCCACGTTTCGCTAAGCTGTATCTTTCCATTCCGTACTTTTTTTGCTGCCAGAAATCCTCATTGATAACATGGTGGCAGCGGGGGGATTGGGATACAAACTCTCACCATTATAACGACTGGTGAATATTAACTAGTTTGCAGACACAAACCCTTGCTGTCTGTTGTAACACGTAACACAGGGTCTGAAATTTGAGTCTGTAGACTGCACCCTGTACATAGGCCCATTGTCCACTGCTCGGCTCAAGGCATTTTTGGAATTTTGTTAGCTAGGGTCTGTGCCTGCAGACTAGACGACTGTTCACTCCATAGGTTAGAATTAATTCTTAGTTCTGGTCACGAATATTGAATTTTAGAGCAATCATCTTAAAGGGAAAGTCTATGCAGGTATTATTAAGTTGACTGGAATAAATGAAGAGAAATAAGAGAAACAGATGAGTGAAGTTTGAGCAAAATCCGATAAGAAATGAGAAAGTTATGAATTTTTGAAGTTGTAATCAATCAAACACAAATTGGCAACTCACTGACGTATCTCGCGAGCTCTTCCCCTTTTTGCTCAGTGCAGAACATTTCATGAATTTTCATTTTCTTAGTTTTTGAAGTTTTTGAAGGAATAAATTTGTTTCATATAGTTCTTTTTTAGAAATATATGAGCAATGATTGTATCTAAGGTGCATGTCTGATTAAATAACAGAAAATGGAAATTAATGATTTTTGGGGTACAGGGCAAATGGGAGAGGAGCTTGCAAGATACGTCACGGAGTTGCCAATATGTGTTTGATTGATTACAACTTTAAAAATTCATAATTTTCTTATTTCTTATTCTATTTTGCTCCAACCATCATTAATCTGTTTCTTTAATTTTCCTACTTCTTTTAAATTCAACTTGTAATCAGGGTGGACTTTCCAAAATCGAGCTACATGTTTGCCGAGCTTGCATGTCCCATTGCTATCTTACAGAGGTTTGAACATAGTCATATACACACAGTTGGTCTTATCCACAACTGATAGATATGTCTTTTTACATCCACAAGGATGATGTAAATTACTTTTCCTCTCATTTGTTTGATAGAATAGAACTTAACAGCTTAGAAGTATTTGTATCTTGCTATTTGTCAAATAAAATCAAGAAGATCGATTGAAAATATTTTGACGGTTGCTTATCAAAACTGCACACAGCCTTTAAGAAAAAAGAAGTAAGCATCGTGATTGATATTTTAGCAATTACAACTGAAACAATTGCTACCTAATCCAATATTCGTCTCATATAATGATAATTGCTACCTCAATATATTAATTGTATTAATTGCTCAGTTTATGAGATAAGTAGGGCCTATTTTTTAGTTTTGTACTGGAAATGACTCTTGTACTGGAAGGAAGTACTTGATGATTTAAAAGTCATTATGCAATGGTCACATATAGGATTCTGATTGATTTCATATGTTAACTTTATTTTATGATTTCACTTTCTCCAAGTTGAAAAACTGTATTAAAAGGGATACAGTCCGTTTAAGTGGCTGTAAGATTGCTCGGGGCTGGGGAGGGGAACGAATTTCATTCCCATAAGGCCGCCGTCTTCATTAGCCTGAATTTTCAAAATAACCTGCTAATTCTGATCCAACTTTTATGGCAGAAAACTAGCTAATTTGTAATGAAGACTTAAGTAGCGCGTTATTTAGTGGACTCAAGCTCAAGTTAACAAACCCAAGCATCTAGGGTTTTTTTTCAAAATAGCTATTTGGCAAATAGATCTGTTTACTTATGTATTTCAATTTATGCATGTTTCTCTCCGGAATCATAAGTTACCAACTATCTAGTGCACCTGCTATGTATAATGGCATCTCTATGGATGGAATCCAATTTGCATACATTAGTTGTTGCTATATATGTTGGGCAATCCTCTGGCAAGCTTTTGAGTTGTCAAGAGAAACTCTTGTTTCAAGAAGTATGCGTAAAAAACACAGGTCTATTGGCCCGCTAATTGCAAGTCAAGACGCACCTGGTTTCGACTCTGGTTAATTTATTAACGCACGTTCAGTTTGAATCATGGCGATTGAAGTGCATATATGCTCCATAGCTCGAGCTAGAATTATGCCACTCAGCCTGACATGAAGACAGGGTTTTCACCTAGGGTTTTCAAAATCAGATTTTTTTTCTTGTGTAGCATTGATCTGGCTAGAATCTCAACTTGAACCTAACTCAGGCTGATGAAGACGCACCTATTTAGTAAATGAACAAAATTGAAGTGATTTTACCTTGAATCCTCTTCTCTTTGCAGCTGATATTTTCCCTGAAAGTGCCATCATTGAAGTAGGGACAGACCTGAACATCACATGTATCTTAAGGAATGAGAGTGGAGATGGTTTGGAGATGCCTACATCAAGTGACATTGTGTGGTACAAAAACCAAGACATTATTCCTTCCGAGGAGTATCACATTCTAAATGACACGGTAAGCAATTTCTGTAAAAAATTATGAAAATACTTTTTTTTTGGTACTATACCTCAATCCTCAGTCCTCATACCTTTCTTTCTCTCTCTCTCTCACTCTCTCCTTTAAATTTTTAAGTCGTCTTGTCAACCCAAATAAATGATTTTTCTTTAGAGACCAAATGTGAAAAGACCTTTTCCTCTCTCTACTTTCATGTTTTTTTCTCTTACTCTCTTGCTCTCTCTCTCTCTCTCTCTCTTACTCTTTCTCTTTCTCTTTTTTTTAATGTTTATTCTTATTTTATCCACATTGGCTGCTTCCTTTTTTGTTTTCTTGGAATGTCAGTATTCCATTGGCTTAAAAAAAATATACAAACATTGTAAAAGCAATATCAAAATATAAAGCAAGGAAAATGGAAAGATGTTTCAAAATATGGATCTAATCATATATAGGCCTACCGTCTTCATCATTTAAAAAACAACACTTTTTACTAGATAATTTCCTCTCTATCTGTCTTCCCTTCCATCAACTGCTTGTTATTCTCATTTTGTTTCTCTTTGTTTTGACTGTTTGTTCTTTTCCCACCTTAACTTCATCTTCTACATGGTTTTCTCCCTCAGACTTCCAGGATTTCCATTGGGAATGCAAACCTGAATGACTCAGCAACGTATTATTGCGCCTTGATCCAGGATACCAATGTCAATTATTATGTGAGCTCTACAGTCCAAGTTGGATGTGAGTATAAAATGCCAAGATGTAGATTAGAAATTAGTCATAGACCAAGCTTGGAAATACACACCTGACTTTGATTCCATATACAGACTGCACTGCACATATAATACATAGGCAGTGATCATGAGGCACTACTAGGGTTGGCTAATATTATCATGTCATTTTGTGTCTTTAGTGTCACAAAACCTTTGTTTGCAGGGTATTTCAGACCATTGACCTTGTCTGCCCTACTTTGTTTACATTTGAAGAGGATAAAGATCTGATTTTTCTTGGTGGTTATTTCACCTGGGTTACTATAAGGTGCATTTTTCATTAGCTCAAAGCAGCTTAAGCTCAAGATATTACATCAGTTAGCGCTTCTGGTGAAAACAGTCCATGTCTACATAATCCAAAGCCAGGCTTCCTCAAGGAATTTAGCTTGAGCTTTATAATGATAATAACAATAATGGTAGCGTCTTATATAGTGCTCATGTCCGACACGTCGTGACGCTCATGGCGCTCCAACATTACCCCAGTCATAGCCGAGCAGCCAAATATGTTGCACTCTAGCATATATCAGGTTCCCATTTACACCTGGGTGGAGAGTGGCAAACGTAGGTTAATGTCTAGCCAAAGGACGTTTGTGACGGGCTTGGATTCGAACCCTCGACTCCTTGATTAAGAGTCGAGTAAAAGAACCACTATACCACAACAACCCCACTACACAATGGTAGCTTGAGCTATAGTATTCCAAGCACAAGGGTGAGGTAGTCCGCTCTTGAGCTTTCACTGCAAATTAGTTTGAGCATGGACCTCGTTTGAGCTAGTTGGGATCAGGCTAGTTTGAAAACTCAGGCTAGTGAGGATGGGTCTTAAAGGGGATTGAAAGGCAACAAACATTAGCCTAGTAGATAATTGTCAGCCTATTACAGATATCTTGAAACTACTCCTATTTGATTATTGAAGGAGAGCATTGTCTCAAAGAGTTGCAGTTTCCTTTGCTAGACATTATCCCATGGGGGCTGCCATTTTCCACATGATTATCAGCTAATGTTTGTTGAGTTTCATTCTCCTTTAGGTTAGCAGATATTGATATACTTATAGATAAGTAGCCTAGTCTGAATAAAGTTTGGTGCATGGTTGGTCCATGGATTTTGCCCTCAATTTTCAGCCTTGATGAAACATTAATTCTCTTCGTAAATCTGAAGATGCATCAGTAGCTATGTTCATACGGGACTTGTAGCTTCGAAAATTTAAGTTAGCGAAACTTAAGTTAACGAAACAATGGCTTACTAACGATGATGAGGGTTCCCACAGACCCGATACAACAACGCTCATTGTTCTGAGACTATTATACAATAAGCAGGGATGCCACTTTTCAGACAAAAGTAGGAATTCCTACTTTTTCAACCTATATTTGGCCATAGAAAACCACTTTTTATGTACACAAGAGCCCATTATAGATGATTTTTCGCACTTTTTGATCAATTCTAAGTGGCATCCCTGAATAAGTCGAGTGATTGTTGTTTAACATGAGCAGAGAGGTCATCATTAACAATGACTGTCCACACGCTCTGTAACAACGAGAACCCACACCCTGCTGCTCGTGTTTCAGTGTTAACCACAAGCCCGCTTGTGGTTCTAGAAGTAAACTTAAGTTTCGAAACTACGAGTCTGTTAATACGGTCTGAAACTACAAGATAACTTTTGAAAAGTTTTGAAACTACAAGCGAAACTTAAATATCTCTTTGCGTGAACCTGACTAGTGTTTCCCACCAAATAAGATCCTGTTCTGATCATGACTTACAATTTTTGGTTATTGTTGTTGCAGATAAACCCCAGCCTGCTTTGACCTTGACCTGTGCAAGTCATAATATCATGGACTATTCCTGTGAATGGGATCCAATACCTACACACATCATTAATGAGTCCCACACATTTCAGTTCATGTAAGTTGATTTTTTATCTGCTCATTCTAGCATAACAGGAGCAATGCTATATATATATATGTATATGTAACTCTTATTCCGGTGTTAAGTGGAATCCTTTTATTTCAGCATATTATCACTTAAACGACATTGTTAGGATTCACCCTAACATAGGAAATAGTCTTGTGTATATATATATATATATCGAAGAAAGAGTAAATAAATACTCGGGAGTCAAATTAAAAAAAAAAAAAATGAAAATTAAGCGCAATTTAAAAGATACATGGCATCACAAAGAATAATTCTGCGCAATAAAATAAAATTAAGTCCATGATGAGAAGCGTAAGATAAGCAAAAAGCCCATCTAGAAGGAGATGTAATAAAAGGAAAATTGCGCAAAGTGGAATAATTAATAATTAAGTTCACAGAATAAAGTTCAATGATTAATAAACGTATCTTTTAAACTGCGCTTAATTTTAATTTTTTTTTTTTTAAATTTACATAGCACAAAACAATCCATAAATTCCTTTGTTGCGTCATTTATTAGCGCTCACTTTACGCGTCCAGCTTCTTTTTTTTTTACTTGTATCATGGCTATACTCATGCGTCTTTTTAAATTTTTGCATCTTATTGTTTGAAATTACGCACCAACTTTTCCTTCCTTTGTGGCGTCACTACCTAGCGCTTACATCATGCGTCGAGCTTACTTTTATTATTTGTGTCTTGGCAACTTATGCGTCTTCTTGATTTTTTGCATCAGATTGTTTATTTTCAGTCTTACTTTGATAAAGGTCTTTGACCGAAACGTCAGTCCAAATTTTTGGCTCCTGTTGTGTTTTTATTTGACTCCCGAGTATTTATTTACTCTTTCTTCGATATCTACTGTTTACACACCGAGGCAGAACTTTCATATTTTGTTTACTATATATATATATATATATATATATATATATATGTATCAATTCATTTTTTGTGTGTTCTTATTCACACCACTGATCCATCTTAATTTTTCATTTGTTTTCCTAAATCATATTGTCCGTTCCTGTTGTGTCATGATTGTTTAGTGTTTTCTAACAATGTCAGTATTCATAATATTTCTATTAAAGTGTCTATCGCTCATTCCATATCTTGATGCATGTCCTGCCCTCGATTAAATGGAGAAAATGTATCCTTGTATGAAATCTGTATGTAAGTATAAAAAGCGGCAAAAATAGAACATGTGAGTGATAGTTTCCTAAAAATCCATTGAAAAGTGAGAAAGTTGCAACACGTTCATGTTTTGAAGATCCTGCAAAAATGAAAAGCTCTGTAATATCCTTGACAAGCTACTCTCCAGATATTATTATTATTGTTATTATTATTATTATTTTTGAGTTGTGGTGGGGGGACACAAAATCATTCAAAATACCCCCCCTTCTTGATTGGTGATGAATTTTTTTAAAGATTTATTTCAAAGAGTAGGAAGTGTATGAGCATGTTAACTATATGGTAGAAAATCTATGAAATTTTGCATCCAAATCAAATAGGAATTACCTCTAAAACCAAATCATGGAGTTGCAAATTTCTGTAGTGACATTCACAGCTGCAAAATTTGTATCATCCTTCACCTTTCATAATGCTTTCTACAACTTTTATTCACGTGATTCTCTCTTACGTCCACTATAACAAAATGAACTTGATGTCATCGTGGACTGCTCCTTTAAATCCTTCTTGCCCCTCATCTTATTATTGTCAGAAAACCCATGTAATCAAACACAGACTTTAATGTAATGTGTACTGTAAGTAATTAGAACCAATTTCCATGTACCTCTATGAAATAAGATTGTTTATCTTATTTATTTCTTAGATTTGAAAGAAATTTCTTTTGATAAGTGATTTTTTCTGATTGAAGGTCTATTGGAAGACAAAGGTCATCATGTTGGTTCACGCAGACCTGGTTAGTTTAACAGACATAACATTTGCTCTTGCACAAACTCACACCTTTATTTTATTTTTTTCTTCAATCTAGAGATATACGGGGTCATTAGAAAAGTAGATATGATTTGGGGGACATTAGATTAATAGATCTTTTTCTTTAAATGTTTAATAAGGAGTATTTAATATTACATTTTAAGTTTCATTTCCGATTCCAGTTGCCTTATAAATTAAGATTGATAGAAACATGGATGATTGCATTCAGATCAACAGGACTGACCAATTGTAGCCTTAATTGTTACTAAGTATTACATGCAGGTGTGATATTTCTATGTTTCATTGTACCGCTTCTCCACTCATTTAAAGCTGCTCTTTCACACTTTGGGATTTTCACCAATAACCTTTTGGGTTGTTTAAGGTTCTCATTTAAAAAACAATCCTTGGTGGAAATAGTAGTCAGATTCAGATTATCCCATTTAATTTTTTAGAGACATTAAACCTGACCTCTATTTGGTTTTAATGAAAGCAGAAAAAAAATCATTGAAAGTTTCAGAAATATCGGAGAGTTGATGATTTTTTTTCATGTTTGATCAAGCACCAGTTCTTGGCAAATAATTGCCAATTTGTGCCAGTTTGCGCTTGAAATAGTTGCATTATCATAGGGTGTTCTCATTACACAAAGATTAGCCATTAAATTGAAGAGTGGACACTGTTTCGATTGATTACAACAGAAGAAGAAGTCATCAAACTGTGATTTTGTCCGTGAAAGTGGCCAGTTCATGCACTTGAGGCATCCTGTTCGTCAGAGGAATTCCTTTTTTCATAGAAATACCGGAAACTCTGCATTTACATTGTCTGATATTTGGATTAGACATAAAGAAAAAAATGCTGCTCTTACAGCTCTACACTTCCTAAGGAAGGTAGGGCAGGAAATACACAATGTATTATGGCAGTACCACAGTTTTCCATTTTACCCTTTTTGGACAAGAATTATATAAGGGCTAGATTGATCACATTTTGTTCTTCAAATTGGGAACAGTAATATTTTTTTCTTTCAGTGAGCATGATTTTAATAAGGTGTAATGTTTCTTTAAACAATATACTGTGTATACAAGGGTGCAAATTTTGTTGAAAAGTTGAAGAAATTGCCAATTTTGATAAAAAATAATGATTTTGAACCTCTCAATGTGTTGCCAACTTAAGGATTTTAAAGCTTTTTATCTATCATTTTTAAAATTTGTGGCATCAAACGCAGTATGATCATGCAACAGAAATGGACATAGTGTGTGCAGAAATTGCTCTTTCTACTCATGCATCCCATATATTTTTTAGAGCCCTGAATCAAAAGATATCAAGCCAAACCACAAAATGTCAATTGTCACGAAAGGGTTAATTTGTAGTCAAAGTTTTGAGCAATAAAATTAATCAAGGATCACAAAATTCGCCTTGTAGCTTCCAATCGATAACCAATGTAGGAAATTCAATAGCATCAACCCATTGCTTACAGAAACTGGGTCTTCCCTGTATTAAGCCTATGGGAATTAGAGAATTCAGTTGTCAGGGGGTTAATGCTTATGGATGTGTAATGGAATTTTACAGAGTATTAGTACATGTGCAATTTTTATGAAGCATTGCACTGTCTTTATTGAGGCTTCAATATCAAGCAAATACAGGCCCAAGTACCCTCAAAGCTTTAATCACCACGCCACAAGGAACAGACATTCTAAAATGAAGAATATCTTCGATTTTGTTGCAGAAAATGACAAGGTTTTTCCTTTTACCAACTTGTTCCTCTGATTTTTCTGCTTTCTGCAAATCAACTTGTTACAGGTGATGGAGAAGTTGCAAATCACTACATCTTTCAGATTTTTAGTCCTATGATCATTACCACTTATACATCATTCAGTGTAGTTCAGGATGCAAACAATTGTAGGTGAAATAACTCTTAAATTGTGGGTTTAATGACACTTAAATAGATCTAAGAATGCTTTCCTTTTCTTTTCACCATCATTATTATTCACACAGCTTTATTTCTTTGTTCACCTCCCATTTTGTTTTGTGTAGCCTGACAAGCCATGTCAAAATCAACATGTTTCAAGAAATCATGAAGACAAAATGATTTTGAAATCACTCCTGCTTTTGTCCTTTCTATTTTGACCACATTTAATAACATTTGAAGATGAAAATGCATCTGTATTGATTCAGCAATCACTAACATCAACTGAAATATTGGTTTTGAGTAATGGTCATATACCTGAAATACAAATGAGTGCTCCCACAGAGCTTTTTTTTTTACAGCATGCTATTTTCCAGCTCTATTTTAATTGCTTGTTTGCACATTGGAGCTAGAGGGTGCAAATGATCATAGATGGCAATCATGGAACATTTTCTCTCTCCTTTCTCTCAAGTTAATTAACAAAGTAAACTTGATTGAAAATGCAGAAAAAGATATATTTCCTATTAAGGGAATGTATGCACCAGTGTTAATTCTTGAAGGTGGAATATTCCTCCATCATGTATCTTTCTTCTCTAGCTTGGTACATGTAGATAGTGATTAAAAAAATTGGAATTTGTTTTTTATGCCTGTTAACTGCATGTTTTTTGTTGTTGCTTGGCTATTGTTGAATAGCTTGAGGATCATGGTATCTTTAGTTTCAGTGATTTGTAGAGTACACCATTATGTTTCTCACTTGTTTAGGAAATGCTATGTCAACATACACCTGTAGAAGATACACTCAACTGACTCAAGATCTATATTTTTGTTAGACATGAGAGCAAGCACTTCACGGAAAGGATGATTTCAAAAGCTTACTGCGTCACTTTGACCACTTCAATATGTTCTATGTGCAGTCTATTATGTTGATTTCTGTAAGGTCTTTTTGCAGTTGTGTTGATAAGGTAATAATGGTGGTTTATATTTTAGAGAAATGTAAGGGGGCTACACAAACTCTGAAAAGCTAAACTGGATCACCTTCAGTACACAAATAATATGCTCCCCAATGCTCCTTTTTTGTGTTGCCTTTCAAACATTAGACTCTAGAAGGAACCTGAAAAATGTGATAACCTTTGTTGTATTTTTTGCTTGTCCAAGATTTTTTGTCACTATGAAGTCCCCAGTACAGCATCCTGGATTTGCCACTGATTATAACTACCATGTTTTTGAAATTATTTGATATTTTTCCAATTATCTCATATTTTCTCAGGGAAAGAATTATATTTTATTTTATTTAAATATGTCTTTAAGTTTCCAGATACTTTTCATCATGCCTTTTAATTTTTGTTTAACATTTCTGTAGTTTTGAGAGAAATTGGAAAGCCTGTCCTGACATGAGGTCTCCAAATAAATGCTTCATACCAGGTAAAGACCACAGTGGGTCAACCCAAGAAGTTCAAGTTATTTCATCCAACGACCTAGGAGATGCTTTCAAGACTGCATTCTTTAACCCTGATTCTGAAAGTGAGTTTAATTTTCATTTTGAATACATGAATGTATAACTTTATAAGTTTATCGTATTTTTACTTGAAACTGAGGATCATTAAATTTATTAAACTTTATGACAATGGAACTCTCTCATTCCCCTTGATAGATTAATCACATATTCCTACATGCATTGGATTACTCCTTTCTATATACGCCCTTTGGGGCAACTTTTGCAGAAGAGTATTAAGTTTGAACTCTTTATTTGCCAAGGTTCTGAACCCTGGACCGCCACGTTGTTTGGAGTATATGATACGTGTTCACTTTATGTGTGCCCAAAATCAACTGTGGCAGTCCCCTGTATGTTCCATTGGTGGACGGAAGCCAATAAAGAGTTAAATAGTTTATGTGGAGTAAGAATGTGTATGTATATGTAAGTACTAAGATAGAAACAGGTACCCTCTTTGTAATGTTAGATTATGCCCATGGAATATATTTCATATATCATCTTTCACAGATTTATAATTTTCATTTAATTTGTCTGCTTTTTCAAACTCTCCTTTTTCTCTAGTTTCTGCGCTTTCACACAGACAAACTCTAATCAAAAGTAGGATTGTCCTGAACCTGTACAGGAAAACCGATTGTGCGTAAAGGCCATGTTTAGTATTTTTACTGTGTACTGCATGGAAAACCAGAAACTCTGGTGACTTTCGCAAATTGTTAATGATAGCCAATTTTGCAGCAGGAAACTTTCGCGAATGGCAATAATTTTATGTTGTTTCAATTGTGATTTTATTAATTTGCGGCATGCAACTTTCGCGAATCTCGACTCCTTGCAAACTTCACAAAGTTTCGTGGTCTTTAGATACTGGATTTGTACGTATCACCTTGTTGATTCATCTTCATTTCTTTCCCAGCCATTCCTCTGCCTCCAAACAACCTCACCTTGACGTCCAGGAGCTCAACGGTTCTCGAGGCGTCGTGGAATCTACCTTCTGATTGGGAGGCATCTTATTCTTTCATGCTCATATATCGTCTTCGTTGGGCTTCACAGTCTGACCCTGAGAACTGGTTGGAGGAGGTAGGTTTTTGAACAGTTTACTACCCCCAAAAGTACTCTCCATGGCATCAATAGACAATTTGGAATGAGGGGTGTCTCATCAAATTTGCAGTAAATAATAGAAAGTAGAACAGAATTCTGAATGTGGGAATGTGACTCACTGACAGGGCTTTGAAAGTTTAAAATTCGCCCCCTCTAGTGACCCCCGCTCCTTTTTACGCACTTGTTGTTTGATGTAGTCTGTGTAGTCTGAGACCAATCCTTAACACTAACTCTAACCCTTAACCTCTTTTAAGTCTAAACTTGAATGTCTCTATTAAAATGGTACTTGTCCCATTCGGACCAGTCGGATTTTGACCAAATAGTTAAAATGTCCTACATGTAGTTTCCAATGATATCATAAAAAAATCAGCCTGGACCCTGATAAGTGGTTGAGCAAAGTGAGATAAGATACAGATTCCCACCTGTAAAGTTTTTTTAAATCTCCTAGTACAATGTACATTGTAACAGTTGAATGTCTATGATTTTTGCTTTACTGACAGGGTTGCTTGACGTTTCATTTTGGTTGTTCCTAGGTGTCCATTTACGCATTAGTGTCGAGTATCTTTTAGTTTGTCTTTATCATGTTCACATATTACTAGCCTCACTTCAATATGATGGTGTGGTATGTGCTCCAACTTTAATATGCTCTGATATAAGCTCCGGTGACAATAGCTCCGGGCTTTGTTTAACCAGAGATAAAGGGTTAGGGTTGGAAATGGGTTTCAGGTTTATGGTTAGGTTTAGGCACATGTATATAGTGTTTGGTCCAGGGTTAAAGTTTACAATTTGGTTAGTGTACAGGTTTGACGTGGAGCAATTGTCCCCAGAGGATGTGGCGTACAACCAATGATGCTAATCAATTCATTGTATGCCTGTAATTCATTTGGATCGTTTATATTTTTACACAACACCTATGATCTGCAGCTAACTTGCAATTCGATGTCCTGTGAAATTCGCCAACTGGAGCCGTACACGAAATATGTGGTGGAAGTGGCCAGTCAGTACAAATATCACAAGGATAAGGCTTGGGGAGACTGGTCAGAACCCACAGAGGGCATAACAGATGAGTCCGGTAAGAAAGAGCTCGTAACAATGCGTCTGAAAACCATTTGAAACCATTCTCCTTTTTCTCTTATTTCTTTTCTTTCTTTAGATCTTGCCTTATCTTTCTTTTTTTCCCCTCACTTATTATCATTGGTTTCAAAATAATCTTGATTTTGGCAAAGAGTAAAATTTCAAAGATTCAAACCTAACTCAGGTGATATCAGCTAAACATTTTTGGTTGAAATTCTAACATGGCTTAGCTGAGCAGTGAGCAAAGAAATTGAGTGTGTTGTCTGAATGGCATATCTAACATTATGCCTTGTGGTTTCATTGGATGCGTTTTCTAGCAACTTTTTGTCACTTTATTTACATTTTGCTTATCCTAACTTCTGATCTACTGCCTAATCAACGATTTATAATAACTTTAAAAAGTAAGTTTCTTTCAAAGTGCAACTCCACCATCAGAAATCAATATTAACGGTAGTATTCATGATTATTACATGCACTTATTGTATTAATGATATTTGTTGAAATAGCAGTTTTGATGGCTCATAATTTTGATTGTAGTTTTATAAATTATCGATGTCTTTTGACACAGCACCTATTGGAACTGTCCAGAATCTACAAACCAGTGATTTGAATGGAACAAGTGACTATGACAGGAATGTCCTCATATCATGGGAGGTAGGATTGTCTATCTGACCAGTCAGTGATTATATAAACCCACCTTGCTTGAGCTGACATACAATAATTCATACCAGAGCCCGTCTTATAATGAGTTGTGATTGATTCGAATCAATCGCAACTCTTTATAAGACGGT
Organism: Heliocidaris erythrogramma; assembly: GCA_025617745.1. Lineage (NCBI taxonomy): Eukaryota > Metazoa > Echinodermata > Echinoidea > Camarodonta > Echinometridae > Heliocidaris > Heliocidaris erythrogramma. The sequence goes on from CM046859.1 coordinate 18,453,621, forward strand.
CCCAGATATCTGTTATTCCTGTGTCTGATGTCCATAAACCATTATTTATCAATAAAAATCTAATATTGTGTCAAGGTGCGTGATGTCAACGCAACTCACACAGCCTCACTCCAAGATCAAAGTCATAATCACCATATAAATTAACAAAATTAATCAAAACAACCTAGAAATTTACCTTCATTTCTTGCCTTTTATTATCTTTGGCCCCTCGCACTTCGCATGCATGCACAAAAACTTATCAATCTTATACCACTATGCATATCCAGTACCATATATGAAACGTATGGTTTTCTTAAAGCAAACCTTTCAAAGAAAGAGGAATTTGAGATGAATGTATCATTCTAGTTAATTTCCAACCAGCTACCTTTCCAGAAAAACTGGATATTTTCAGTTAACCTTTATGAATCATTCTCATAAAATAGAGTCACTATATTCCTATAATACATGTTTTGTAGCAGTATGCCTGTATGCTTCAGTTTTTAACAAGCATAACTGAAAACATGAAAATATATGCATGTTTTCAAGTGAAAATACATTTGCTTACAAGTTGTTGTATGTTGTTTGTTTGGCTTTAAAGGTGTTTATCGTTCGGTGTTGAATTTTTAAGCCTCATTTCAAGTAAAAAAGTAACATTACATAAATTGTAAACTGAAATTAAAAAAAAAATTAGTTTCAGTTGTAGTTTGTTACACATGGTATATCTTTTGGATACAACATTTTGTCATTGTTTTAGACGATGCCAGAAGAAGAACGGAGAGGGCCTATTCTAGGATACTCAGTCACAGTGGTCCCTCAATGTAGCTGTTTAGATCAGCAAATTTTCAATGGCACGGTCAACATCACGGAAGTCATTGCGGAAGGTAAGAACTGACAATTCTCTTTGTGTGATGAATCTATTTTCATCATAGTATTCTGTCAAAAGCTATCTGTTGCACATGCCTATAGATTTTTAATTAGGTGGCCAAATTTGATAAAGTCACATAGTTCTTCACAGTGAAAAAGGAGGATAATGATTTGTGAAGGATTTGTGTGTTTTCAAAATATTTGAATAGTTTTCTTTAGGCAGATAATTATGCTGGGAAATCATCATTTCACCAAATCCACCACCTCATTCAAAATTGCATTGCTTTTTCTAGGCTGCTTTACTCATGATATAATAGTTATTGATGCTACTAATCTCATTGGTTCATACCAAAGTGAAATAGAAATTCAATAAAAGAAAGTTAATCCTGATTGTTTCTTCTCATAGGACTGGAGAAGTTCTGTGCATACACTGTAAAGATTACAGCGTTCAACTCCATAGGGCCTGGGCCTATAGCAGATGAAGAAATTGAAGATATGACTACGAGTAAGTCTATTCTGTTTTTACACATGAAACACCAAAATTTATTACATTTAGGAATTCTAAAATGCCAACATTATAAAACTGGCTTTCTATTTTAGCATTTTCAGTGTTTGAGTCAAACGTGTATAATCCCACGATGGTTTGATCATTAAATTACTCTATGAAAGATAATTTCTCTAGTAACATTTAAGTTATATTGATTATCACACTTATTCCCCAATGGAATTTCTTTCCTTTGTGTATTTTGATTCCAGTCAAGTATTTCAAACGGCGAATAATTATGAAGAAACATTGCTATAAAAGTAATATCATATTGCAAGAAATGAATAGGGGGATATTATACTTATACTGTAAAAATATCACAATTTCATTTGGTCTCTTTCCTCATACTTGCAAATCACTGCAACCCCAAACTATTATTTTGCCCTCTGAAGTTCCTCTTTGGTGCTTACACATGCACATGTAATTAAGACACTTCAAACAACCTTTTTATTCACCTTTGATAAAATAAAAGGTCAGATATAGGCAGCATGTGGACCTGACATCTAGTGTACATACATGTTTCAAATCATAATGTACTTTGTACACAATGACACATTGACATTCTTAACATTTTATGTTTGTTCTGCAATATTAGTCTCTGATGCTTGTAGATAACATATCATATGATACTGATATACAATTCCAAAGGTTCGAAGCCTAATATACTCCACACAATCATACATCACAGAAATTTTATGGCAAATAAACACACATAGATCGTATATTGTTACAGTTTGCTTAAAGACCTCAGCCTGACCGAATTTTGAAATATACCCTTTATTCATCCACGGGGAGCTATATATTTTCTGAACAAATTGAAACCAACTTCATGAGATTCCGTTTCCTGTGGGATGAGTAACAGCGTCCCGAATGTTGAGCCCCGGTGGTTTTTCTGACGAGGGCCCCGTCTCTGAGGAACGCTACTTTGCGGGGGGTGAAAATTTGATGACGACATATCGTGTAGACGCACTCGGAGCTGTATACATGACATGTCGTCACACGTCTAGCGACCCCCTGCAGTTTCCTCTGTTGCTACGCCATAGGGAGGGGGCGGACCAAAAAAAATTATCTTTCTTATTTTTTATGGATAAACGGAGACGAAAATTTATGAATACCCAGGGTAATTATATTCTTTGTTTATTAAGCTTTACGTCAATATATGGTTGTTTTGGGTCAGGCTGAGGTCTTTAATCTACGATTTAAGAAATGATCAATGTTGACAAAGTAATAAACTAGAGATACATTTATGCTGGTAAAGGGTACAAAATGAAAAATTTAGAACTCTTGATATCATTTAGAAATGAGGTAAGGTGTTCCATACATGTATAAATCTATGCAAGTATGGTTATGTGTTTACCGTAAGTACATTTATACTGCTCTTTGGCAATTATGACTAGAACTTTGCAGGAAATTACAATGAGATATAAAGAAAACTGCATAATTTGAATATTTTTCTGCGCATTTGAAAAAAGCTCAATGAGTTCAATTTCATTCTGCACATCAAGTTAATTGCCAAAGAAAAGAATGGAACATGGATGGTATTTGGGTTAATTTCTTCCTCAAGTATTCATACATGTATACGTACAAAACATTATAATAGGGAAACATCAAATTCACAATGTATTTTGCTTGTGTGAGCATTCAAAACATTTATCTCCAAACACTTAAATACTTCATTGAGTAAACTGTTATTCAGATATTTTGTACTGTATTACTTTGATACCAGAACTAAACTAACAAAATATAAAAACATAATATAATTGCTTGAACAATGCATGTGTCAAAATAACAGAAATAATAAACAATTTTCCATATGTTAGTTACACTGTAACTAACATATATGGAAAAATTTTCTACATGTAGATCAAGTTGATTACACCATCCTGTACTGTATTACAACTCTGTTAAATCTAATGTAGGTTAAGATTTAAGGAGAGGTGTTTATCACGTAATACTTGTCCAAAGTCTGAAGTTGATGTTAGCATTAATATTGATGTTAAGTGAACCCAGTGACCCAATGGAGCTGGTATGAAGGAAGGAGATCAGAGCAAAGACCAAATATAAGATCTATTCACAAAGGCTTCAAAGTGTTCAAAATCTAAACTTCTTGTAGCAAAAGGGTGCTACATAATTGTGGTACTACCTACTGCGCAAACATTTTAAGATGTAATAATTATTGTAATTAACCCATTGCTTATAAGAACCAAATGTACAATGCACTTTCCCCACTTTCTGTGTCCATGATTGGGACAGAATTCAAGCAGTAATTAACATCATTCTTCATCTCTTGATCAAGCTGTCAATTTAATACAATTTATCCCATGAAAATTTCTTTTCATTTTCTAAATTTAGGTAATAATGTGTCTCCATGAAATGTGAGCTGTTTCCTCTTACATTAAAATAATGACAAATTAGAGAAGTAAATTTCTCATCTTCATATCATTATAAAAGTATTTTCCACACACCCCACAATGTCTGGAGCGCCATCATAAATGGGCTAAATTGAGTAGTATTAGATGGGACTTTATTTGCAGGAGCTTTCTTATCATAAATATGTTAGCAAACATTGACCAGTTACCAATTACTGTCCACATCTGTCTCAGTTCTGTGAAAAGATATGATTGTGACTAGTCTTGAAATGGGTACTTCTTATCTTGTCTTGTGCGATGATGTAAACTCCAACTTTGTGGACATGAAGATAAGAAAGAGAAAAAGAAAGGTTGAATGAAATGTTTCTCTAAGATATATTTTTTGGGGGTAATAATTCTTTTAATATTTATCTTGAAACATTTTATTAATAGCGCGGAAGATGTTGATCATCATGGTAGTACAATAAGAGTATAAGTTCAGCTGTTGTCACACAAAGGAGCAAACGAGGGTTGCGACGTTTCGACTGCTAACTGCCAGTCTTCGTCAGGCAATGTGGACAATCTTTTTGTTTTTATTTGTTTTTAGGCCTATGTCAGTCAATTATGACTATTTAAGCCTGTAACCTTAGATTTGGATTTGGATCTGGATACATTAATAATGCTTATATAGAAAATCTAATGATGTTATAATATGATCTTCAAAAATTTCCATGGAGATCATAAGTAGATTTTGATGATATTGACATTGCATGGGAGACGTGGCATAAATATTTATGCTTGTTGTTGATAAACATATACTGTTATGTGATAAAAGAATACAAAATAATACGTGCCCTTAGATTAATGATGATATAAATGAAACAATGCTTGAAAGAGATCATGCCTATAATGTGGTGCTTAAAAAAGGTGGTGACACATCATGGGCTTGGTACATAGAACTGAAGGACAAGGTGAATTATCTTTTGAAAAAAGAGAAAAGATATTATCACAGTTCTCAGATAGATATGAGTATAGCGAAATAGCAAAGAGGGAAAGAAAAAAAAAATTGTGGTATAATGTCAAGCTCCTTATTCCTAAATCGAATCGCCACTGCAAGCGCCTTTTATAGCGTAAGCTGCGCTCGGAGGGTGCCGTAACCGGTATTGGTCCGTGAAACCGACCAATCAGAAGCCGCAGACTGTACGGTCTGTGAGCGGGATGTGGACGTCGAGGAAAAATTTTGTCGGTGCTGCTGGCGGGCTACTGGCTATCGGCGGGCGAAATGCAGACGTCGGATGGAGGGCAACGGTAGTTGGCGCATGTCGGCGGATGGTGGGGGCCATTCTTCCGGGATGTCAATGCCGTTATCTCTATTGATATTATTGGGGTGTAGACGGATTTGGTGTTAAAGAAGCTATCCATGACTGACGAAGACTAGCAGTCGCTTGTAAAAAAAAAACCATGGTTCCCATGGTACGGTAAAACCACAGTAAAACCATGGTTTTACCATGGTAAATTGGAATGGACATACCATGGATTTACCATGGTTTTACCATGGATTTACTGTGGTTTACAACCAAAACCGCTGTATAACCATGGTTTTACAATCAAATCCACGGTAGAACTATGGCTTTTACAACCAAAACCACGGTATAACAATCAAAACCACGGTATCACCATGGTTTTACAATCAAATCCACGGTAGAACCATGGATTTACAGCCCAAACTACGGTATAACCATGCTTTTACAGCCAATTCCATGGTAAAACCATGGTTTAACAATGATTTTTTAACCATGGTATAACCGTGGATTCTAAAACCATGGATTATAACCATGGTTTTTTGATCGCAAAACCACAGATGGTTATTGGTCCATTATAAAACCATGGTTTATCCATCGTTATGACGGTAAAACCAGAAAGAAATTTCTACAAGTCCAATCACTTAGACCAGTGAAAACCAGTATAACTAGTTTAACTATTTGACCTTGGTATGTTACAAGATATGAAACTCTTGTACTAGTAACTACCAGTGGCAATAGCAACAAAGTTACTCTGGTATGTCTGCAATACTTCCAAAGTGCAATGGAATTTTGAAGACTTTGCATTTTTTGAAGTGTGAGGGAATCGTCCATATATATGTATTGAATGAACATATTTTAGTTCCTGGTTAGTGTTTCCTTAATTACTGTTTAATTACCTGTAATTGATACCAGTGAATGAATTGTTCTAGTAATTGTTTGTTGACCCATCTTTGTATTTGATAAACGTTTTGGTGTACTCTAAATCATCAACAATGAAGAAATGTACTGCAAATTTTAATAAATAATATGAAAACCTGAATACACAAGCACCCAGTATTTAATATGCAAATTAAGTGGTTTCTATTGGTTTTACAATCAAATCCACGGTATAACCATGGTTATACAACCAAACCCATTGTATAACCATGGTTTTACAGCCAAACCAACGGTAGAACCATGGTATAACCATGGATTTTACAATCATCAAAACCACGGTATCACCATAATCAATCAAAACCACGGTATCACCACGGTTTTACAATCAAATCCACGGCAGAACCATGGTATAATAATGGATTAACAACCAAAACTACTGTATAACCATGCTTTTACAGCGAAAATCATGGTGAAACCATGGTTTAACCATTGTTTTTTAACCATGGTAAAACCGTGGATTAACCATGGTCTATAACGGCTATAACCACATTTTTTTTTTACCAAGGTAAAACCATGGTTTATCCATGGTTATTTTAACCATGGTATAACGTGGTGTAACCATTATGGTTATACAACCAAAACCGCTGTATAACCATGGTTTTACAATCAAATCCACGGTAGAACCATGGCTTTTACAATCAAATCCACGGTAGAACCATGGCTTTTACAATCAAAACTCAAAACCACGGTATCACCATAATCAAAATCACTGGTATCACTATGGTTTTACAATCCAATCCATGGTAGAACCATGGTATAATAATGGATTTACAACCAAAACTATGGTATAACCATGCTTTTACAGCCAAAATCATGGTGAAACCATGGTTTAACCCTGGTTCTATAACCATGGTAAAACCATGGTTTATCCATGGTTTTTTTAACCATGGTAAAACTGTGGCTTAACCATGGTTCTATAACCATGGTTATAGTTATGGTTATAGTTTTACCATGGATTTGATGGCAAAACCATGGATGGTTATTGGTCCATTGTAAAACCATGGTTTTCCATGGTTATGATGGTAAAACCATGGTTATACCATGGTTATGACAGTAAAACCATGGTTATTTATTACAAGGGGTTAGCAGTCGAAACGTCCCAACCCTCGTTTGCTCCTTTGTGAGTCAACAGATCAACTTATACTCTTAACATTTTATTAGTCAGGAAATATATAGTAGTATATCAAATATGTGTTACATTTTTTGTAGAAAATAAACAACCTTACTGTTGTACACATTTCTATTGTAACTTAAAAAGAAGTGTCATTCCTCTGAATACCCCGGCCGCATATAATATCCAAACCCTTTGGAAGCGCATAGGGACGTTATATCATAATGTGATATGCGCTATACAAGAACAGTGGCATTATTATTATTATTATTACAGGTTTTGTGTAAAAACATTCAAGCTACGAATATATCTAAGGTGCATGTATGATTAAATATTTCCTTTATATCAGAGAAAATGGAAATTAATGATTCTTGGGGTACAGGGCAAATGGAAGAGGAGCTTGCAAGATCGTCATGGAGTTGCCAATTTGTGTTTGATTGATTACAACTTCAAATATTCATAAATTTCTTATTTCATATCGTTTTTTTCTCAAACCTTCACTAGTCTGTTTCTCTCATTTTCTGCTTTTATTCCAATAGTGCCTTGAACATCTCAAGAGGTGGATATGTACGCTATATAAATACATGTATTGTCATTATTATTATTATCACTTCTCACTCTTCTAGATCCATTACCACCTAGTATTGTCAGAGCAGAGACACAGTCACACCAGTCTGTTTTGGTGAGCTGGGATAAACCTACACCTGTCCAGGGTTACATTAGCTATTACACTGTCAACTGGATAAAGGCCAGAGGTCAAGATGAAGGGTGAGAATAGTCTAATCATATTTATTTTCAATCTTCATGCTGTCACATATCAATTCAGACTTGCCTTGAATATGTTCATTTGAGTGTTCATTTGGGTATAAGAGATTATCTACATCTACATGTGTGTGATCAGAATTGTTCAACAACATTAAGCAGGGTAAAAATCAACGCTGTCTTAAGAATAATCTGAAATTCGATTTCTAAAATCAAGTTACTCAATATGAGTCTTTTATTTGATAAACAGACATATCCACCTGTGTTGTACATGTAGATGTAGGATGTACCTCTTCCTCTAGTTTATTTCAGTTTCATTGTTGATTAAACATTCCATTCTAATTGTTAAGTGTCAATTCACTTCTCGGAAAAAAAAGCACTTGTAATGTTTTCCGTCTAACTGCGTTGTTCAATGAATCTCAAATTATACCCAAAGAAAATAATATATCAATATAACAACTATTAGATACAAAAAAGTATAGAGTCCCAATGGAAAGAGTACAAGTCTAATTCTACCACTATGAAATCATAATTTTGCCCTTACTGAGCCCATACAAGCATTGAGCTCACACCCCATTAGCCAGTTGTGGGACATTAGATGCTTAGAGTCACAGATTGAACTCCTTTCTTTCTTATTCCTCCCTGTAATGCATCTTTTTGTCTCGCCCACCGGAGGTGAAGGCGAGACTAAGGGATCCAAATGGCGTCCGTCCGTCGTCCGTCCTCCGTCCGTCCGTCACTAACGTTATGACAGATAACTTTGCAACCGTCACTCACTTTTCAACCAAACTTGGGTTGTAGATGCACTGAGGGGACCTACATGTTATGGTGCCATTGGAGGTCACATGATAGGGTCAAAGGTCATTTGAGGTCATACGTTAAAGTTTAACTGCAAGACTCTCTTATGACAGATAACTTTGCAACCGTCACTCACTTTTCAACCAAACTTGGGTTGTAGATGCACTGAGGGGACCTGCATGTTATGGTGCCATTGGAGGTCACATGATAGGGTCAAAGGTCATTTGAGGTCATACGTTAAAGTTTAACTGCAAGACTCTCTTATGACAGATAACTTTGCAACCGTCACTCACTTTTCAACCAAACTTGGGTTGTAGATGCACTGAGGGGACCTGCATGTTATGGTGCCGTTGGAGGTTACATGATAAGGTCAAACATTATAGTTTACCCGCAAAACTCTCTTTTGACATAACTTTGTAAACGTCACTTTCCTATATGCAAGCATAACTTATGCAGATTTATGCACTTGGGGGACCTGTTGCATGGCAACAGAGATCACGATATTTCTAGTTATCGCATGTGGGCGAGACACATTATCGCTAATGCCTTGTTTCATCAGGCAATCAAGACAAGTTCATGCATCCAACCTGTCCTCGATGAGTCAATGGTCTTGAAGGCTACATCATCTTCATCTTCGAAGTTTTTGCCAATCACAAACCAGAAACTTAAAAGTTATACTTTAAATAAAGACTGAAAAATTAAACTGTAATCTCTTATGTTTTTCTCTTTGTCATGTATCATTCCACATCAGGCAAGACAGACAAGTTCCTTCGTCCAGCCTGTCGTACATAGTCAATGATTTGGAAGGCTACGTCCTCTACAGCTTCAAGGTCTCTGTCACCAACAAGATAGGAGACAGTGGCTGGTCTAGAGAGGCACAGACTACAACGGACGAATGGAGTAAGTTGCAGATGACATTTCTTCTAAAATAACCAGATTTTATCTGCAATAAGATGTTTACTCAGCCAAAATGTTATGCATATTGCAAAACTTATAGCCATGATCCAATTATTTTGCCCCACTACTTTGTGAACCATGTAAAACCATAATTTGCCCCTCTTGATTTGATTCCAGTTCCAAAAGCCTACCCGACCAATCTAACTGTTGAGCCAGTCACAAACAACCCAAATAGTCTCCTGGTAAACTGGATAGATATTTCTGAAGAGGATGCTCATGGGCAAATACAGGGTCACCACCTATACTACTGTCGTGTCGCAGAGGAGAATCTTTTGGTTAAGCTGTGTTCACTGGGTGTTTCAGACTGTCTTGGTAAGTTCATAAAAGAGGGTGGGTCATTGGTTAGTGGAAATAAATATTAGAAGCCTGGATTGAGGGGATGCTGTGACTTATTTTAATCTTCCCAGGCAAAGGAGCTCTGTGCTTTATTACAAATTTGAATAAGAAAAAATGTAGAATTCTCATTAAACGATTTAAGGACCCAGATGTTGTTGGGTCACATTGAGTAGGCTAAATTCCTTGACTGATTATATTACATGGCAAATGCTTATGAAAGAGTGGCAAAGAATGGTCAATGCCACAACACCACAAAGTTTTGTAGAAAATTTGAGTAATGTCTTGTGTTACAGGGATATGTTACAACTGTTTTATTATCGTTTTGTTTCTTGGGACAGATAAGCGAGAAAGGAAGACATTCCCAAAGACTACACAGAAGCCAGTGGCACTGACTGGTGTGGATCCTTTCTCGCACTATCTTATCTGGGTTTCTGCATTTACTAGTGTTGGAGAAGGGCCAAAAAGCAGGTGTCCATCATCAGGGCGTACAAGTGAAGGAAGTGAGTAAAACATGCTTGACGTAGTCACTCGGTAATTTTATTGAGACTTTCTAAATATCTATATTGTTTTGTGATTCTTTTGAATGAACTGCAAAGCTGCAAACCAATTTTTTAATCCATACTAACCAATTAAATATTGAACATGCATCTAAAGAATTTTTCATGAGAGGAAAGGTAACAGGATCCACTTGTCTGTGTTTGGTTTGGCATTTCAGGAAAAAGACAGAATCCCTTTTTTTTTGGTTAAAATGTGAAGGACACCATTCCAAAATAAAGATTATTTGTTGCTTGTATATATATGTGGCTGAAAGTGAAGCTGTTTTTAAGCTTTTTTTAATCTCATATTTTTCTTACCTTATTTTCCTGCTCGACAGCTCCAAGCCAACCCCTTAATGTAAATGTCACCACTTCAAGCGCGACATCAATAGCACTGACATGGTCACCCCCTCTGGAGAAAAATGGAATCATCCGCAATTACACAATCCTAGTCAAGAGCAATGCCTCCGCAGATCAGCAGGAATTCTATGCTGGGGGAGTGCAGAGCTATCTGGTGGAGGGACTGTATGGCTACATCCACTATGCCCTTCAAGTGCGAGCGTGTACCACCATGTGTGGAGCTGCCTCAGATGAAGTGTATCAAAAGACAGAAATAGGAGGTAGGGTTTCTGTTTTTTTTTTTCATTTATATTGCTAAGACTTAGCACACACAAATTTTTAAAAAAGTAACCCTTGAAGACATTTTAAAAAAGCAAATGGGCATAAAAGGTGACCTCATCATTAATTTTCATTGCAAAATTTTGCACAAAGCCATGGGTGGTATTCTGAGATTTATTTTATCTTGATTTTAGTGAAATAATTTTAATTGTCATAACAAAATGTATGCTTATGGCGCATCATTGGTTAATGCCTGCGCAAAAGTGACTGCGTACGCGGAATTCATCTGCGCAAACACCAATGAAATTTTGAAATTTTGAAATTTGTTATGACAATTTTTCACTTAAATCAAGAAATAAGAAAGTTATGGTATTTTGAAGTTTCGCTTAATTTCGCAAAACAATTATATGCACATGCTGCTCAGTATGCAAATGAGGGAACCAGTGACGTCACCCACTCACTATTTCTTTTGTATTTTATTACATGAAATACGAAATATTTTAATTTTTCCTTGTTATAATGTGAAACAAGGTTTGATTCCTCGCTGAACATGTGTAATTGCCATTGTTGCAGCCTATACACAATTCAATGAGAGCTTCCTAATTGTGAAATCTGCAGAAATTAAAATATTCTATATTTCACATAATAAAATACAAAAGAAATAGTGAGTGGGTGACGTCACTGGTTCCCTCATTTGCATACTGAGCAGGATGTACATATAACTGTTTTGCGAAATTAAGCGAAACTTTAAAATACCATAACTTTCTTATTTTACATCCTATTTTGATGAAATTTTCAGTGTTATGCTTGTTGGATTTTTCTCTATTTATTCAAATCAACTTTTTGTTAGGGTGGACTTGGCCTTTAAGATTTCAAGCGCCATAATACAGTTACACGGAGATGTGCTGTCTTTTACCTTTTCATTTGATTACTAAACAACTATTTCTCTTTCTTTGGCAGTTCCTGAACAGCCTGGAAACTTGAACATCCAACTGTCATCACATAACCAAGTCATACTGAGCTGGGATCCACCTATCCACCCTAACGGCCCGATCGACCACTATCTGGTCTCCTACCGCCATCAACAGCCATCAACTCCCCGTCCTGTCGTCATCCACATCAGGTCAGCATCAACTGCTACCACCCTTGCCAACAGCATTGATGAATGGCTCATGACGACAGAGCTGACAATGAACATGGAGGTTGACTGTAGTCAGGCTCCATTCTTGTTTCAAGTGGTTGCAGTGAACGTCATCAGTGGTTCGCCATCAGTTGGAGAAGCTGCGGAGTCTGTGTTGTCAGAATGCATTGAACTTGATAGTAAGTAGACACAGCTATTGCAATTTTCACATGGCCTACATTGTATATTTATTATAATAGCTGGGAGTGTCAGTGCAAGTTTGTGAGCTATACTTTTATAAGAAGGTCCTTCAAGAGGAGAACATTTTAATGCCATATGGACTTTAAAAAAAATAATATGTCTTGTTTACCCAGGTTAGCATCATCAGTAGTAAATACTAGTCTCCATGAGGGTCCTGCAATCATATTATTACCCTGGCTTTAGCACAACACCTGTAGCACTCAGCGCATACAGAAGATACAGAAAATACAGAAAATTTTGTTACAGTATTTTCTTGGTCATTTGTGTTCTGTAATGCCAAGCTAAATGAGTAATCATAATTTCTTATCTCCATAGCAACTCTGTCACCACTGATTTGGCTGATACTACCTGGGGGTGCCATTCTCCTCTTTGCCCTGTTGACCAGTCTCTACTATGTCCAGAGCAAGTTAGGCAAGTCTTGGCCAGACCCAGTTTACACAGACATGGTGAAGAACAAAAAGGTGAGTACAGTGTAAAACTTTCTATGAATAAAACTTTACTTTTTAAAAGTAATTTTAAAGTGTTTTGATAGATTTAAGATGTTATTTTAAGGTAAACAATCCCTGGTCAAAGATGAAATGTACACAAAACTCAAATTCCTTCTTTTATGATATGAAGTGGTTGATTTCATAGCTTAGTCTTCAAGAAATAATGTGTACAATTGCAAGGATCTAAGGATAGTTGCAGGGCTGCCAAGTCTTCTTGATTTCGCAGGAGACTCCCTGAAATTGGGCACTTATTAACCAGTTTACATGCATCCTATCGAACAATCTTCCTGCATGATTATGGAAAAATTATTGCCATTAGGTTGTATATATGTAATAGACATCTCCCTGATTTCTAATAAAATTTCCCCAAATCTCCCTGATTTTTGAATTTCAATGTTGGCAGCTCTGTAGTTGCATGAAATACCTGATAAACTTTTTTTTTTAAATTCTTTTGATTTCTCACTGTTGTAAAGGTATATTATTCTTCAAATGCTAAGAGTTAACTTTTTTTCAGGAAGGGCAGCCAGCACCTAGACCAAAGAGTGCTGAAAAGGAAGAGTTTGACACCATTCAGATTGTCTGTCCATCTGACTTGGAAGAGGTCATTGTAGCTGAGGAGTATCCATCTCAACCCTACCAATGTCATGTGCAGACATCCAAGACCATCGCACTAACCCACTCGCTTGACATCAATAGTGATGTTGATGACAAACAAGCATATTTGAGAACTGTCAGCATTGATAGTGGTGTCCCGCCCTCACCCCAGGATCATCTAGACTTCTCCAGCTCCGAGGATGTGTTCCATGCTGAGGATTATGATACCACTGAATGGATAAATGACACATACTCATTTGGAAATCCCAAGGTGATCGTGTGCCATGCCAGTTTGGGAGGAAAAGGAGGTCATGTCCCCAAAAGATCTGTGTCATTGAGCAGCAGTGATGGGCTTGGACTTCCAGCAATTGAAGAAGACAAATGCATGGCTCCAATCATAGAGAAGGTTTCAGGGGACAAGGAGACCATTGCAGTAGGTGCATCCACTTCCACTCAAGGAGAATGGTTTGATGATGATGATGAGGATGATGATATTGATGAGGTTGCCTACTCGCGCATTTCAAGGCTTTCATCCCCACTGAAGCAACCACAATTTCCAGTCAAAGACCAGTCTGTACCCATCAACCAAAACATGCTTGATAGCCTTGCAGAGGGTCACACAGAGAACAGGAATGCACAACCCATGTCAAGTAGTGACAGTGGTAACCATAGCATGGCTTCAGACTCTGGATACGTCAGCAACGACATGGCGTACATGAAATTTGGATTTAATGAAGTTACCCAAGTGACAATGTTCAAGTCCAAGCCTGAAGATGACTATGTTCCTGGTCCCATGACTTACTCTGTTCTGGCAATCCCTCAAGTAGGACAGCAACCCTCTAGACCATCAGATAAATCCATTACTAGCAACTATGTGAGCGAGGAGAGTCTAGCATATACAAAAATGGATATGACTCCTGAGAGTATTGTGAGTGGCTCTTCCACTGTTGCTTTAGTTGAGCAACCGTTGTCTCAGCCATGTGTTCAGACAGAAGGCATTGGCTATGTCAAGCTTGGAGAACACTCATCAGGTGGCAAAAAGCAAGAGGATGCAGGCACAGAGGAACTGCAGGAGTCATCATGGAATGACATGCCTCTACCGTCCCCATCTCCTCGTCTCTCTGATTATGTAAGAGGACTGGACTTACATAAGGTGTTAGAAAATGAAAGCCAGCTGTCTGAGTCTTCAGGTGCTCCTGCCTCACCAGTCTGTCTCCCGGGAGAGATAGACAAGCTTGAGCTCCAGCATTTTCCAGAAGTCACTTTGGAGGAGACAAAGAGAAAACAATCTAGAAAAAAGGCAGTGAGATCCAGGACCAATTCATCCTCCTCTGGTTATGGGAGTGACCATCGAGGGCAGGTGTCTGGTTATGTTGTAGTCTCCAATCAGGCCAAGGAAAAGTCAGATAATTACGCCAATCTGGCATTCACTTCATCAGAGTCAGAAACAGATTCTGATGTTGATGCCAAGTCTGAAAAATCTGTTCAGCTACAAGATGCGCATAAAATTGGTAAATGGGTGGAATCTGTAAGTGATGATGCAGGTGACACTTCATTTGTAGAGTACGTCAGCAATGATAGCTTTGGGGTGGGGTTTGTGAATGATTACCCTAGTCCTTTAAAGGGCAGTGACGGTGTTGGGCTTTCAAACTCCTTGACTCCATGTTTGCACACCGAAGGACAGAGCAGTAGCCCTCAACGACATGAGAATGGGGGATGCAAAATAATTCCTGGCTACGTTTCCCACAACGCAGTACTAGGGTCAGAAACCAAGAGCAATAGTGTGCCTGATATCTATCAAGTTCCCAGCAGAGATTGTCGAGAAATTGAGGACAGAACTGGGCATGAAGCGGGTGAAGGAGATGATGGTTACGTGCCTTTCGGGGGAGACTCTGGATATGTTCTTCGAGTTCTTGATGGAAGTCAGACAAAAGAGTTATACATGCCTATGTCTCCCATTGCAAGAACTAGGTTTGAAGAAGATTGTTTATAACTCTGACATATTATATCTGACCTTCCCTAAGAAATGATATATCTCTAAGAAATGATCTATATCCTCGGCAAATTGCTCACTCCACGTATGTTTCATATTATCCCAATATGCCTTTTACAAATTTTTGCTGTAAATATTGTTAAAAAGCAAACTTGCCTCTGTCAATTATGCCTTTAAAAAGAAAAAAATTACTCCTTATATCATCATGTCTTGTGATATTCTAGAATACTCTTTGCATTTGTTATGTATATACATTTGTACAATTGTAAAATATAGGAAAGTATATATTTTTTCCATCTCCCAAAAGCCTTGAAGTATTTCCATCATTAAGATTACCAGATAATCCTGTTACACTGTACCAATCCTTCATGAAATATGAGTGAAATATATACATGTTGTTACAGATAGCTCTTCATAACTTTGAGATCTTCAGTAAACAAGAAATTGAATATAATCGTTAGATACTTCCGAAGAAATTGAATTTGTAGGAAAAAAAGGGCTAGATAACGTTCCTCCTGAGCCAGGAACATGTATGTTACATCATGTTTTGTGAAGTCTGTTATCATGGAAGGTATTTCATCTCCAAGTCAATAATGAAACAGAGAATTGAAAACCTCAATTTAAATCATGAGACTTTAATTACGATAATTGTAAGCTAAGCTAAGCTAAGCAGAAATGGTTGATCCCAGTACTAATGAGAAACAGTACTACATGTACATGTATCAATTTGTAAGATTTGACAAGTTTTTACTCTGCCATTTGTATATATGTTGATATGGTAGAGGATAAGATTACAATTTGGATTTACGGTTTGAAGGTGTCGTCTTTGGCTTAGAATCTAAAGAGGTTATGATATAACTTGTTTCATAGCTTTTGAAGCTACATTACTAACAAAATGCATGTTGCAACCACATACAAGTGTGAAAATCTGAGCTGTATTATGTCGTTGCTATCTAAAATATCTGCCACATTGAGCCTTAAAACAAATAAAATATGAAGAATGACCTAATACTCTGTCAGTTATGAAAAAAAATCACAGCCTAAGGAAATGTGCCAGTAGAAAAATGTTGTACTTTATTTCTTTTGACAAATGACTGAAAAAATGTTTTTGTGGACAATGTATGTGTTTGTATAAAGTGTATGTCTGATGATGATTTCAATATATTTTTGCTGATTTTGTCAATCTATAATATTGTGCGTGACATGAACTATTCTGAAAGTATGTCGCAACAGATTAGTAGATGAAAACTGTAAATATGCATGAAGTGTTGACAATGCCGATTGGGAAAACAATGACAATAGGCCGGGCAGATTAAATAGGAATATATTTACACTTTGAAATTGCTACTGTATTTACGGGCACATTGAGATTGAAGGTCTACGCAAATGAGAGAAGAAATATTGATTGAGGCTGCTTGAAAAAAGTCAGCAAGTACAGTACTATTCGACATATTACAAATGAGAGAAGCTAAAACATACCTTGCTGATTGCATTATTGCAGAAACATAAATAAGTGCAGGTAGATGTATGTTACTTTGAATGATATGTGTATAGAGCATAGTGAGCATACTGTGCATTGAACAATGTATGTGTAAATTCCCTGTAAATATGATTATATTTCTGTGTGAAATACTTGTAGATTGATTGATTATGTTGTCTGTTTTGACTTTCTTTGTTTGTATAGTTTTTTTGTATTTCTCTGTTTACATGATATAATAATAATAATAATAATGGTGGCTTCTTGTATAGCGCTCAGGTCCGTCACGCTGTGACGCTCATGGCGCTCCAACATCATCTGCTAAGAGCCAGAAGGGCGTTAAATCTTTGTTAAATGATATGGGTTAACGTCCTTCTGACTCTAAGCAGACGAATTATGTTGAATGGCTCATTGTGAATGTTATAACACCTGCAATACTGGAGGACAGCTAGTCAATATGCATTTCCCTTTTTTGTTGTTAACCCTCTGTGTACTTGGAACCGGCTGGCTCCTGTATTGATCCCAAGGCAATGAAGGAATTCAGATGTCAATGGATTTAAAAAAAAAAATCTTTTTTTTCAGTGATACCATACAATTTTGGAATATTTTCTTTGCCAAAATTCAAAATTGCAATCTCAAAAATGAATAAAGATTTGAGATATCTCAGATATGTGAGACTAAATTGCAACTTCTTGTACATGTATCCCTTAAGATAGATTTTAAGCAACAGATGACATTTTTAATAGGACTGGGGGTATTATTATACAACTGTGGTCTAAAGATGCTATTTGAAACTTGAGGTTCGATTTCAATGTCTATTACTTAACTTTGGCTGTAAAGAACAATAGATATAAACTAGTGTGAATATGATTAGTGGTATACATTAGGTTTGTTCATATTAGTTTTTAGAAAACATTTTATGCCAAACTTAATTACATGTACTTGTAAATATGAATACATATTTTGAAGAAAAAAAAAGTAATGTTACTTTGCAATAATAGACTGAGAGATACTTTCAGATATTTTTACAAAATTCTATTTTAAAAATAAGTATTGTCTTTGTTTCACCTCTACAAGCTTTTAGAATGGATCTTATCTTTCGAATACATGTATAACTTAGAAATGACAATGAAAATCTCTTATTTCCCTTTATTTTGTTCTTTATTTGATATCATATTCAGTAATTCTAATCGTACTTCATACCCTGCAAAATCCCTCTCTGTAACAACCCTTCTCTTTAATACTTTCCTTTCTCTGAACCCATTCATTCTTCACATTTATTTTGTCATTACTTTTTCATCATTTTCATATTTCATTCTCTTTATTCTTCCTTTCCTCATTGTGCTTTCTGGTCTTCTTATTTGCTTTTCTGCTTGTCCATTAAGGTAGCTGAGCGAAACGGGTGGCATGAAAAGACGCGTCAGGAACGCAGACGGCGAAATTGTCGGTGATAGTGGTGAACAAAAAAATGCATTTCAGCATTTTTAATTGAGTTTTGGTAAAAATTATGTCTGATTAGGAGAGGTATTTTAACCCACTCTATGACTTTAAATGATATATTTCTAAATAAAATTATTATTTTCAGCAATATGCATTTTGCGTTCCGGATGGGTCTCTTCGCGCCACCATGTTTCGCTAAACTACCGAACATTGATTTGAGTGGAAGCAGAATATTACAGAAGCAAATTAGTGAAAGTTTGAGAGAGCTTGTGCAAAGAATAAGGGAGTTATAGATCTATGATGAAAACCTCCCTTTGGCAATTTGGTCATGATGTGTGATATTATCGATGCATATTATTTCTCCATTTGTTGTGTACTAATATAATCTATAATTTTGAAATTTCCTGCTTCTCAATTTTGATAGCGGAGCAGGCACATGCACAGGTATGCATGGACATGTAAATATATTATGTCACCCGTAATATCAGGAAGAATATGATTAATGAAATGGATTGATGAATGATAACATTGATAAGAAAATTTGTGACATTTTGTTACAAAGGTCACCTTGACTTATCCATGTCCCTGCCAATTATGTGTAATTTAGCAGGTGACCCAGATGATGATATCACAATTAAATGTAGCAACACAAAATCATGCAGTGTACCAGTGCGGTTTGTTTGTTGTTGTGCATTGTAACATGTAAGGTTACATAGAATTTACTTCATTTTCTATCAAGAGACTGGTGGATCTAGGTCTAAAAATTGCTGACAAGCACCCCCCCCCCCCCCGCAAACAAATACAAAAATCATTATCACATTTCAACTTGGGGGTGGGGGAACACAATTTTCTCTTTAAAAAATATCCTCAAATGAACACTTGAAAAAGAGTTCTTACATTTTCAAAGGCAGAATTACATCTCCAAAATTTCTGGTTATCTAAACTGGCTGGGGGGGGGGGGGGGTAGGGGAGGATGGCAATGTCCCCTATACCCCCCCCCCCCTCATGGATGCACCACTGAAGGAGGAGGAGAAAGTCTTCCACTTTTCTAATGCAGGTTTGCAGGAAGCAGTGATCAATCGCCCCTTTTTCCACATTCATGTCCAAGTTGTCCCATACTGGAGAATTTTTGCAGTAGATGGAAATAACATGTATGTTATTACAAAGAATGTGTACAAGTTTGTAATGAAGTGTGTATTCATATTTTGTACTTGATAATAGGTCTACTACATGTACATGCATCCGTTGCATGAATGGATGATACGTAATGCTCACAATATAGGCCTAAGGAAATGGATGCAACCTTTTCATTTGTGAGGGGACCAAAAAGGGTCCCCCCAAAAATGCCGAGGACGTTTTTTTTTACTTGTCAGAGATTTTTTTAGTTAAAAAGAGATCGCAAAACGCTGAGAACCCTTTTTTTTTGGTTGTCAGAAATTTTTGGAGTTGAAAGGAGACCCCAAAACGCAGATGACCCTTTTTGTTTTGTGTTGTTTTGTTTATTTCTTTTTTTGCTTGTCAGAAAATTTTGTGAATATTGAGCCCCCTCCCTCAAAAAATCCGTCACTGTGCTTTAGTACCCTTTTGGGTGAGGCATTGTGGAAACAAGGGTGGAATTTATAACCCCCTACATGTAGAAAGTGAAGGAAATAAACTTTAAAAAAGACAAATGGACAACAAATAAAGAGGCACAGGGACATAGCATTGTTTTCTGTGATGGTGAAATTTAATGTGAAAAAATCTGCATATTATTCAACAAAAGGATTATCTGAAACATGGAACTTTTTCAGCCAGAGCTATAAATAAAAGGTGAAATTTTCTTACAATTCTCACAAAAATCATTTCTCCTGACACCAATTAATTTCAGTGCACATCAACCATTATGAAACAGTCACATTCATGAAACCTTCATGTAGGAAATAGAATATTTATATATATACATGTGTGCGTATATATATATATAGAGAGAGAGAGAGAGAGAGAGAGAGAGAGAGAGAGAGAAAGAGAGAGAGAGAGAGAGAGAGAGAGAGAGAGAGAGAGTGTGTGTGTGTGGAGCGGACCAGGTGTCCTTGATATAGGTAGGCATCATGGTGACTAGAGGGGAAATGATGCTGTCTAAATACTGACTGATACATGTAAGCTCCGTTGGACAGTTAATAGTGGGGCTATCTTGGATTAGGTTGACAGCATTAGCGGGTAATTGCCCTTCCTTTATGAGTTCTTTCACGGTTCTAGAGATGATGTCGCGCTGATCAGGAGTAGGGTCGGCTTCTAGTCTGGAGTAGAACTCATCATTAGACAACTGCCGCATAGCTTCTTGCACATACAAATATATATATAGGTATTTTACTAAAGGGTACATTAGGTCGACACCTAACAATGCGGTTTATTCCGTCATAATAGCGACCCTTACATTAGGTAGACAGTTGGTACATTAGGTCGACAGTTGAACAAAGAAAAAGAACAAAACTGTCCTCCTAATGTACCCATTAGGGGTATATATATATATATATAAATATATATATATATATATTAATAAATATATAAATATATATTTATATAAAGAGTGTGAAAGCGTGAAAGGAGAGTGGCCAAAGCTGTTGTATATGTTATTTCCTTACAATATATATATATATATATATAACTCTATATGGTACCTTAGCAGGACAGTGCTTTGTTAGGAGCATTGTCTGAATGTCCTGCTAATGTACAGCAATGTATTGTGACGGAATAAACCTCATTGTTCACTGTCCCGCTAACGTACCATCCAGTGTTGTATATATATATATATATATATATATATATATATATATATATATATATATACATACATTCCACAATCTGAATCATAGAAGTCATTTTATAGCAACAATATCAAAGAAAAAGCAAAGAACATAGCATTTCTTAATGTTCCTTTCTTGTACCACTATGCAATGACCACAAAACAATAACTTTTGTCTTGTTTTCAAACATGGATTCATCTTACATAGTTAACAAGTATTGCAAAAACATAATATACTGGTATATCTTCATATCAAAGACAAAAGGTGACAATAGAATATATTTCATTACATATTTACATACAAGTGGGATGCATTCAAATCCTTTGAACATTTTTTCTATTACGATAAATTGAATATAATTGTGATAGAAAAATAATACAAATCTGCATATTATTCAACAAAAGGATTATCTGACACATGAAACTTTTTCATCCAGAGATATAAAAGGTGAAATTTTCTTACAAATCTCACAGAAAATCATTTCTCCTGAAACCAATTCATTTCAGTGCACATCAACCATTGTGAAACAGACACATTCATGAAACCTTCATGTAGGAAATAGAATATGGACAACAATAGGTATAGGGCCTACTACATTAACAAAAGATGGCACATTTTAAAGCACTGGGGATGAAAAAATGCATAAAAGAAACTCAAAACTAGGTAACTACGCATAGAACTAAGTTTAGTTGATCATTAAATAGCTCACAACTATTTTGTCTGTTTATTAAATTAGCAGCACGAGGCATGATATAATCGAAGAAAGTTGAAAGGCAAGAAAGGAAAACAAGAAAATAAGGAATAAAGAGAGAAGAGAGAAGAGTTAGAGAAAGAGAAAAGAGAGAGTGTGTGTGTGAGAGAGAGAGAGACAGAGAGACAGAGAAAATAGAAAAGAGGGAAAAAATATGGAAAGAGAGAGAGAGAAAGAGAAACGTGTTTTTTTTTTATGGGGGGGGGGGGGATGGGGGTAAGAGAGTAAATGGCACAAAATAGAAAAAGAGAAGAAAATAGACTAAATAACAGGACTTGAGGAAGGGGAGTAAAGGATACGGGGTGAAGTAACAATAGGCTGATGAGTACAATGCATAATGGCATTTTATACGAGAAGGTCACAGAAGGTGCAAAGAGATAAAAGTATGCAAATATTTCTATTTATGGGTTCAAAAAGGGCAAGATTACAGGCAAAAAAAAATAAAATAAAAAGGAATTGAGATATATATATGAGTCATGTTTGAAAATACTATACCTACAATCATAACATTGACCCGTATTCTTAAAGGGATTCATTGCAAAGAAATACAATATTCCATGTGTTTTAAAAACACCTTTAAAAATTAATATTGCAGTATAAAAAATGGCACTTTCACTGGACAGAATGTCTATGTTCATTCTCAACATAAGTGCATTTATATTTGTGGCACATTATAAGTATGTTATAAGTATTATATAAGTGCTACATGTAAAACTAGACGATTGATTTATTCACACTAGTAATTTCAATTTTGAAAAGAGTCTAAAATTGATCTTGAAATAGCAACTTCGATGAGCTAAGATGTGTCATGAAAATTTACCTTTGGTGAATAATATGATACAGGAATATTTAAATGTAAGCTAACTTATAACACAATGCAAAAGTGCAAAGTGATATACATTTATGTCACAGATTGTGCTTTTTGCAATTAAACATTCTCTTTCACAAAGTGGCTTATTATGACCAAAAAGAATATGAAAATATTTCAAATTAAAACTGATATGCATGTTTATTATCTGTTTTGAAGTTTTTTACTGTGGACCCAACACTATAGGCTAGATAACTACCAACCTTACCTAAAACCCAATTGCAACCCAAGTCCCAGTCCAATATGGCGGATATCCAACGATTGATCTCAGAGTAGCTAGTTCCGTTATCATACTTTTTGTGGCTAGCTGTCTTTTGGCCACTTATAACTGCCATATGTGGTTTATGCAAAAAAGCAACAACAAAAAAGGTAATAAAAATATCAGCTTCAACTTGTGCCTCTTTCCAACAGACTAATTTGTGGATTCTTAATAAACATACAGTTATCTAAGGCGTAAACATAAATAATGTTCAACTCACGTCAATTCTACAATCACTACTCAATCATAATATAACATTCATTTAATGGACAAGTCCAAGGTTTTTTTCCATCTGTTACCAATATTCATAGTAAACCCAATGATTCCATCAAGTTGATAGCCCCTCTATAGAGAGCTTGGATCAAACAAAATGACAAGGAAAAGACAGTTACAATTTCCATCGGTATATTTCTTTGTATGGGACAGCAAATTACTAAATACATGTACCTTTATTCAATTTCATGATCGCCATTTTACACACTTGACACATCAGAAAAAATGAGTAACCACTACATCATATATATATATATATATATATAGAAAAGACAAATATAAATAAAAAAACCGTAGAGATGGCAATTATCCGATATTTCGGGCATAGCCCTTTGTCAAGGAATGACAAATTTATTAAGCGTCAAGCAAAAATAAGGTCCTCTGATGTCCCTCCTCCTGTCTCTTTTGATGAACTTCAACCCCGCAAATCTTCATGGACCCCACCTGAGGGACAATTTTCTAACCTTGATTGCTTCATCAACAAATGCCGTCTGGAGATCAACAGAAGCATGAGTAAAGACGACACTAATCCCATCGTCTCTTCCAACCTCAACCGCTCTGAAAAGGCCGCCCTCCAGAAGCTCCGCAATAACACCGACTACATCATAAAGCCTGCTGACAAGGGTGGTGCTGTTGTGGTCTGGAAACGGGAACTGTACATCGCCGAGGGGCTACGTCAACTCAACAACACGGATTTCTACGAAAAGATCACATCTGACCCAACTGACGATTACCAGAAGAAGGTTTCCAATAGCATCGATCACCTGATTCGCTCTGACAAGCTTCCTCCAGCGGCAAAGGGATTGTTACAGAGGAAACCTAAATCTCCGAAATTCTACATGCTTCCCAAAATCCATAAAGATGGAAACCCAGGACGCCCCATTGTGTCAACAATCAACTGTCCCACGGAACTAATTAGTCAGTATCTTGACAGCATTTTCGCTCCTTTGGTTCGAAGGTTACCCACTTATGTGAAGGACTCTTCAGAGATGATACGGGTGCTTAACTCCACTTCTTTTCCGGAAGAAAGTTTGTTACTTTTTACCATGGATGTCCGATCTCTGTATACCAACATCCCACGTTCCGATGGGCTCGTTGCTGTCCGCTACTTCCTTGAAAAGCTCCCATCTCCGCACAGACCTGATGATGACACAATCCTCCGTCTCACTGATCTGGTTCTCAGTCTCTCGGCCTTCAGCTTCGACAACTCATTCTATCGACAAACACGAGGAGTTGCCATGGGAACCAAAATGGGGCCGTCCTTTGCCTGTCTCTTTATGGGCCATCTCGAGACGAAGATTCTATCTGATGATGACACGCAACAGCCCCTTCTCTTCAAAAGGTATATCGACGACTACCTTGGTATTGCCACCGGGACGGAGGAGAATGTACTTAACTTCGTCAACAAATTCAACTGTTCTCATCCTACGGTGAAGGTTACTCATGAGATCTCTAATAGATGCGTGTCGTTCCTGGATATTGACATCACCCTTACTGACACCGGTATCAAGACTTCTGTCCACTACAAACCGACTGACTCTCATGCGTATTTGAATTATGCATCATCTCATCCACCGGCTTGCAAGCGGTCTATTCCGTATTCTCAACTGACACGTGTCCGTCGACTTTGCAGTGAGGATGATGACTACCAACGGCAGGTTGATAAGATGAGTGGTTACTTCATCCAGAGGGGATATCCTGATAGCATTGTCACCTCTGCCAAGAGCAGAATTCTCAAGCAACCTCGCGTGGGCGTTTTGGAACCTCGTATGGCAGCCACCGCCTCCAGGGTACCCTTTGTCCTCACGTACCACCCCACCAACCTACGTGTTGCCAAGATCATCAATGATAACTTCTCCCTCTTGCGAGATGACCCAACTACCGCAGGGATCTTCAAGGAGCCGCCTCTCATAGCGTATCGTAAGGATTACTCGTTGCGACAAGCCTTGGTATCTTCCCGACTGCCTACTACTCCTGACCTCTCCCAGAGCGGTACCTATCCCTGTGGCAGACCCAGATGCAACACCTGCAAAGTCACCACTGCCACTACCACTATTAGGGGTCCCAAGTCTCAATGGGCCATCCATGGAAAGTTCTCCTGCACAACGGATGATTGCATTTATGCTATCCATTGCACCCAGTGTCTTCAGCTCTACATAGGAGAAACTAAGCGCCGACTAGCTGATCGTGTGACAGAGCATTTGAGGTCCATACGACTCAACACGCCTGGATTACCTGTGGCTGCTCACTTTAACTCACACAACCATGACATCCAGAGCTTTGAAGTGTGCATAGTACGCAGTTCTTTCAGCTCCGACCAGCTACGCAAGCAGGAAGAGGAACGTATGATTTTTCGCCTTGGCTGCCTCCAACCAAGAGGAATTAATGTTTCTTTCCGCTCATTTCCCATCACGTAATTTTCTTTCTTTCTTTTCTTATCTTTTTCTTTTTGTTGTCCCTTTCTCTTTTCTCTTTCCCTCTCTTTCTTTTCTTTTTTTTTTCTCTCTCTCTCTCTTAGCTCTTCTTCTTTCTCTTGATGTATTGTTACGTCACTTCTGGCGCGTTCTTACTTCTTGTTTCTACGTGACCATTTTGCGCGTCTTTTTCATCTTGTTTCTACGCAACCATTTTGCGCGTCTTTTATTTGCCTTATTTTTGCTTGACGCTTAATAAATTTGTCATTCCTTGACAAAGGGCTATGCCCGAAATATCGGATAATTGCCATCTCTACGGTTTTTTTATTTATATTTGTCTTTTCTACGTATAGTTTACCAAAACCGACGCAGAACACTTTCTTTATATATACAAAAACATTTCCTACTTTTGATCCTTAAAAACTATATATCAGAACCCTGACATTGATATGAGCAATAGCTGAATAGTGTACAATTTTGTTGGAGGTAATTTAAAAATGAAAGCATAAATCAGTTTCATTAAATTCAAGATTAATTTTTAAGTTAGGGTTCAGATTTTGCTCTATTTTCAACCCTCTGTACAAAACTTTGTACAGGGGTCAATTGATGTGTATGGGAGTGTGTGGTTAACATCCAGACAATGGTCCTGGACAATGGCCAGGGTTTGAATGCTTTATTTATTCATGAGGAATTCCACTATCACAGCTAGTCTTTATTCATCCTCTGGCATTAACTGTGTAAAGTCATTTCACTGAGATGTCATTTTAATGGATTTTGAAGCAATCGAAGTAATGCGAAGTGAATTAAGTCATTCAAAGGATAGGAATATTGATGTTGTCCTTGATGATGATGATGATGATGACGACGAAGATGATAGTGATGATGATAATGATGACAATGATAGTGATGATAATGACAATGATAGTGATGACAATGATGACAATGATAGTGATGATGATGATGCTGCTGCTGCTAATAATGATAATCATGATAGTGACAGTGATGATGATGATGATAATAACGACAATGATGATGATATTGATGGTGATGATGATGATGATAGTGATGATGATGATGTTGCAAGCACATGGAAACATGTGCTTACCTTTTTCATGTGCATGCATTTTACCCATTACCATGAATTCAGACTAGCAGTGCCCGGGACAATCCATCATGAATTATTAATAAAGCATCCATGTGCCTTGGATCAAGAGACCAGAAGCCTGGTCAGCAGAGCTCTGAAAAGGTGGTATTCATGTTCATTGTTCAGGGTCACTGTAAGCACACACTCACATACACATCATTGGTTCCTGTGTAAAGTTCAAGTTTTGTACAGAGGGTTAAAATTTGACCAAAATCTGGAACCTAACTTTAAAATTAACCATGGATTTAATGAAACTTTAATATTTATGCTTTCATATTCAAATTACCTCCAACTAAATTGTATACTATTCAGCTATTACTCATATCAATGACGGTGTTATCTGATATATAGTTTTCGAACTATTAAGGATCAAAAGTGGGAAATGTTTTCTGTAACACCTAGTATATAAATATATATACAATTACATACATTCCACAATCTGAATCATAGAAGTCATTTTATAGCAACAATATCAAAGAAAAAGAAGCAAAGAACATAGAATTTCCTAATGTTCCTTTCTTGTATTACTATGCAATGACCACAAACCAATTTTGTGTAGTTAGCAGACTAGATGATATTAGAAAGAGTAATAGCCTTTGTCTTGTTTTAATTCATGGATTCATCTTACACAGTTCACAAGTATTGCAAAAACATTATACTGGTATATCTTCATATCAAAGACAAAAGGTGACAATAGAATATATTTCATTGCATATTTACATACAAGTGGAATGCATTCAAATCCTTTGAACATTTTTTCTATTACGTTGACTACTGAATTCTTTAACTCCCAGAGACTGAAAGGGATATACCATTGGGCGGCCATGGGGAAAGTCAAAACTGCGTTAGCCCCATTCACTCGTACACAAAGTTTGTGTGTCGAATGTGTCCGGTGGACTACTGCGATTACCTTTCGGACTGCACGAAGCCGACCGAATCTCGCACGAGAGCTCGAGCTCAGGCGGAGCGTGCATTTTGTGCGGCAACCAGTCTCTCAGAAGACGCCCGCGGCGCGGGGCATCGGCATGATATCAGGTAATGATCACTGTGCCCTCTCGCGGGATAAAAACGTCCACAATCTGCGGTTGATAATCCCTTTAATAAAGGAGCCACCAGGTTCCTGTAGAGTATGGGTTCATTTAAAAAATATTTACAATACCTGCATTGATGAATAAGGAATGAGGATACTGATATCATCTCATGGGGGAATTCAGATCAATGTCAGATTTAGGAAAAGAAAATTTCAGTTGTTGCAAAGGGGGACATAGGCATGTAACCCTCTTTACTCTGAGTTAAATCCGGATATCGAAGTACATATCCAGAATCTCCACTACTAGGCACATATCCATCATCTCCTTCATAAGATTCATGCACACTTCCGCCCTTCTCAAGTCCTTGACAAGCCCTGCTTGGAACTTGATAGATATCAAGCTTTGAAGCATCATCAGGCATTGCGGGGGGAAAGACCAATTCAACACCAGATGCATTATTGCCTGCGGTTTCTGCTCCTAGTACTGCATTGTGGGAAACATAACCAGAAAAGTTTCTGTGTCCACCTTGCCACTGACCTCGAGGATTACCGCTCTGTCTTTTGGTGAACACACTTGGAGCAAAACCGTCTGAAAAACCGAAATTCTCATTAGCGTCTGTAGACCCACGGCAATCATTCACAAAGCCAACCCCAAAACCATCATTGCTCATGTACTTTACAAAAGAGGTGTCATTGTCTCTACTTTTAGAGTCAGGACATGAAACAGCATCACTCACTGGTATCGGACAGGGATCACCATTTTTTTGTAGATGATCAGACTTCTCAGACACGACAAGAACGTCAGAATTTCTGAATGCCTGGTTGGTGTCATTGTCTGACTTTTCATTGGGCCGATTAGAGACCACAACATAACCAGACACCTGCCCTCGATTGTCACTTCCATAACCAGATGAGGATGAAGACGAATCTGTCCTAGATCTCACTGTCTTTTCTAGAGATTTTTTAGCTTTTGTCCCATCCACAGTGATCTCTGGCAAATCTTGTAAATTACCATTTTCCATCGCTACAGGGATGCAGATTGGTGAGGCAGGAGAATCTGAAGACTTTGACAGCTCGCTTTTATTGTCTAAAATTTTATGTAAGTCCACTCCTGTTACTAAATCAGAAAGACGGGGAGATGGGGATGGTAGAGGCATGACATTCCATGATGACTCATTTTGTTCCTCTGTGCCTGCATCATCTTGCTTTTTGTCATCATGGCAGAGTTCTCCAATCTTCACAGTGCCTCCATAGCCAATGCCTCCTCTCTGAACAAGCGACCGAGATGAAGGTTTCTCATGCAGTGCCACCAAGCCTTCCTTTCCAGCAACGTTGGGAGCCATACGCAACTTTGGAGATGCTAAACTCATTTTGCTCACATAGCTGCTGGCCAATGACTGTTCCGAAGATCTAGGTGGTTGCAGTTCCACTTGAGGGACTGCCATAATTGAAGTCAAAGGAACAGGAGCAGAACCACCATTAGGCTTGGACTTGAACATTGTCTCTTGGGTAAGTTCATTCAATCCTGAAGTCATGTATTTCACATAGTGGCTAACGTTGTCAGAGTCTGGAGCTACATGTTGACCATTGCTACCTTCTGCAAGGCTATCAGGCTTGTTTGCTTTTACAGGTGCAGTCTGGTCCTTGAATGTAACTGATGGCTTCTTCAGTGTGGATGATACCTTGATGTCATCATTAGCTTCACCCCCCACCAGCCAGTCTCTATTAGTTGACTTGGAACCTTTATCCCCAGAAATATTCCCCACTATCTGATCCACGCATCTGTCTTCTTCAATCGCTGGCAGAACTCCATGGTACCTATCATTGCTGCTCAGAGACACAGACCTTGCGGGAGGATACCCTCCTTTTTCTCCCAAAAGCCCCTTGGGATCTTCAAAGGAATCTGTATCATGCATCAATCCAGACGCTGTAATGTCTTCCAAGTCAAAGATGTCTTCAGAGCTGGAGAAGTTTAGCTGATCCTGGGGTGAGGGTGGTATGCCACTATCAATGCTGATCGTTCTCAGGGCCATTTGCTTGCCTCCAGTGTCACTTTTGATGTAGGGCGAGTCAGTTATTGGGTTGGTCATGGATATCTGTATAGGACATTGGTAGGGTTGGGATGGAAACTCCTCTGCTACACTGACCTCTTCCAAGTCAGGTGGACAGACGATCTGAATGGTGTCAAACTTTTCCTTTTCTACTCTCTTTGGTCTAGGTACTGGTTGCAAGTTCTGATAAATGAAAAATAATATCATTTAATTCATCAATCATGTTTATATATCCCTTTGAATCGTTTCCTTGTGTTTAAATGTTTGTAAGGCTCAAAGAACAACTTGCATAACGATCTAGTCTCCAATGATTTGCATGAATTATGACAATGACTTATAAGAGCTCAAATTAGCCTAGTGCAGTACTAGTTAACCAGCTAATTTTGAATTCCTTAGTCACATCCTGTAGATGTAAAGACGATTTAAATTCAAAAGAAATAATTCTAGTTTACATGTACTCGCCTTTTTGTTCTTCACCATGTCTGTGTAAACTGGGTCTGGCCAAGACTTGCCAAACTTGCGCTGGACATAGTAGAGACAGGTCAACAGGGCAAAGAGGAGAATGGCACCCCCAGGTAGTATCCAAAGCCAAATCAGTGGTGACAGAGTTGCTATGGAGATAAGAAATTATGATTACTCATTTAGCTTGGCATTAACTCATGGTTTAACCTCCACAGTGGTCTAAAATAATCATGCATAGCCTGTTCATTGGAAATGATGCCCCACGCATGGAGGTTTGAACCATGATTTTAATATAAATCCCCTAGTAAATTTTAGCCAAAAGGAAAACAATTGAATAGTTAATGGTTTCATAACTCCATCAGAAAGCATACAGTGTATATACCCGGTGTATATATTAACTGAGGGGACTTTGTTTTTAAGGATAAACAAACTTAACTGATCATACTCCAAGCTACAATGTGATCAAATGGAGGCAATGTGAATATTGAAGTATTGAATTCTATCTACTTACTTTCAAATTCATCGCATTCATACACAGACCCTGCAGCTTCTCCAACTGATGATGAACCACTGATGACGTTGACTGCAACCACTTGAAACAAGAATGGAGCCTGACTACAGTCAACCTCCATTTTCATCCTCAGCTCTGTCGTCATGATCCATTCATCAATGCTGTTGGCAAGGGTGCTAGTAGTTGATGCTGACCTGATGTGGATGACGACAGGACGGGGAGTTGATGGCTGTTGATGGCGGTAGGAGACCAGATAGTGGTCGATCGGGCCGTTAGGGTGGATAGGTGGATCCCAGCTCAGTATGACTTGGTTATGTGATGACAGTTGGATGTTCAAGTTTCCAGGCTGTTCAGGAACTGCCAAAGAAAGAGAAATAGTTGTTTAGTAATCAAATGAAAAGGTAAAAGACAGCACAACTCCGTGTAACTGTATTATGGCGCTTGAAATCTTAAACACACAAATGGTCTAACTTTTACAAACTTTGGGATTTTAACCATAAAAAAACTGGGCTATTTGGAGGTATCGAGGACTGGGGGGGACATGATGGCCCCCCTCCCCTTGATATCTCAGCCGCGACATGACCGATCACCGCAAAATTTTGCACAGACCTCAAGAATCACATAAAGAACGCAAATCCATCGTTATTTTTATGAAATCTTTATTTTTTTAATTTAATATGATAATTTATACAAATTAATGCATAAATACACATTTTTGAGTGATATCAAGTAATAAAAGGCCCTGGAGATATAATTTCTATGCAAGAAGCTCTTTATAAACATTAAAAACATTATGAAAGAAAAAAATATTGAAAGTGATTTCTTATGTATTTTATTGTTTTACCAATTTCTTTTCTTTATGATATATTCAATTTACTTCAATCCTATCAATTATGATATTTAATTACAAATTCAAATTGTCCTCCATAGAAATTTGTTGGCATGGATTTGCCCGACTTTAGAGGGAAGACCTGTCTCATTGGTAGGCCATTACATAGCATAGGCATGGAATTGGTATGGATGTACCCCCTACGCTCGATGGAAAGAGAGGGGCTATATGTGAGATTGTTACTGTGCTTCGATGGGAGCCCGGATAGCTCAGTTGGTAGAGCACTGGTCACGTCCCGGGTTCGAATTCCGGTCGGGCATTGTAATTTTCTCACATTTTCTTTATGATATATTCAATTTACTTCAATCCTATCAATTATGATATTTAATTTCTTATGTATTTCTCTGTTTTTCAACTTTAACGTTTTTATTGCTTTTTAAAGTTTGCTGTTTCAAAGTGTTATCTGGACCACTATTAAGTTAGAATAGATGATTATAACAGCTAAAATACGAAATTATAACATATGGGAATTTCAAATTGGCCGAATAGGTAATATCCCTGTGATGTAGTTGCGGACAACTCCTCCATTTGCTCCAACACACAAAATGGGTAAAATGTCATTTTTTTTTCAAAATGTATTACTCAGTAGGCCCTCTTTCTTTCATGAGGACCTATAACAATATGCTATCTCCATTATACTATGACTACTGCCCCGAGGGTAAAGGCGCTTGGAGAAAACCGCAAATTAACAATAAATTTGTGTATAACAAACGGGAGAGTTGTCCATGCACAAGTATGTCACAATCGACCAATCTGAGATTCACATAGATGTAGTGACCTCATTTGGAATAGCCTCCCCCAATTCATTAGGAGAGCAGAGACCCTATCAACTTTTCAATCATATCTGAAAACCTATTTGTTCCCCACTGCAACACCATCACAAGAATAACTTACATGTATGACTATCAAGACAATTTTTTGGAAAGGAACAGAATTTCAACCACGGTCTGAAAACATTGAAATTTGTGAGACATCCTGAGCAAGCGCCATGAGCGCCCAATTGAGGCGGATACCGGCGCTATAGAAGAAGCCATCATCATCATCATCATTTGTGAAACATCCATAACTGTCTTATTCCTCTTTCAAACTTAAACCATCCTGTTTTTCTTATTTTTCTGCTTTCACACAAATCAACTTATTACCAAGGTTGGATTGCCCTTTAAGACATAAGAGAAGGTTTTCTTTCAGAATGCAAGAATAGTTCTACAATGATATATACATCCATGTTTAATGGCTCTAAATTGTCCTAAAGTAACTGCATGTGCATATAATGCTAGAAATTGTTCCTAACATAAATCTATCCATGTCAGGATGAATTTAAGGTTGTTTCATGAAATCTAAGCTTTATTAAGTCAACGATACAGTCAACGATACTGTGGATGAAAAAAGATTTTATTATTTTCCACATCTGTAATTATTGTGCATCACCAATAACTTTAGATATGGATTAAATTGTTTCTTTATCATTTTGTATGTATCATAAACCCTTCAAGATACTCATTCTAAGTCCCAGCTACGACACAACATGAAGAATATCTGGAAACCCCTACCTCCTATTTCTGTTCTTTGATAGACCTCATCAGAGAGAGCTCCACACATGGTGGTACAAGCTCGCACTTGAAGGATGTAGTAAATGTAGCCATAAAGTCCCTCCACCACATAGCTCTGCACTCCCCCAGCATAGAATTCCTGCTGATCTGCGGAGGCATTGCTCTTCACTAAGATTGTGTAATTGCGGATGATTCCATTTGTTTCCATAGGTGGTGACCAGGTCAGTCCTATCGATGTGGCATTGAAACCTGTAATTCTTACATTCAGTGGTTGGCTTGGTACTAAAGAACAGTAAAACAATTTAAGCAACACGAAGGCATTATGAATAAAGAAAAGCAAACTTCATACAATAATCAGTATTACATATCATTTTGAGCTACCATATATTCAAAATTCCATAAAAGCAATAAAAATCCATGATTCTTCTTTCACACGACTTTATGCAAAATGTCTCTCAAGGGGGGATTCCGTAAGGACTATAAAAAGAATTCATGTGCTAGATTTGCACACAATGCAATTTCATCAGAAAAAGTTCTTCTCAAATCAATATTTAGGAATTGTGTCTTAAATGAAATATGAATAAAAATATATATGTCATTTTTTGTACTTACGCCCTTCGCTTGTAAATCCTGAAGATGGGCAACTTGTCGGCCCTTCTCCCAAACTAGTAAATGCAGAAATCCAGACAATATAGTGTGAGAAAGGATCCAAACCAGTCAGCATTACTGGCTTCTGTGTTGTCTTTGTCTCATTTTCTTGACTGTCTGTCCCAAGAAAAAAAGGAAAAGTTGTCACTAAATACAATCATCATTTCAAAATAGAACAATTTATTCATGACTGCTTTATTTTCTAAAGATATTTACAAACAGCTTTAATTAATAATAATAATCATAAACCGTTCTTGTATAGCGCATATCACGCTATGATATAACGGCCGTATGTGCTTCCAAAGGGCTTGAGTATCATTACATTTTAATGTAATCACATTTGTCAAGGGCTTAATCATGCCTTTGGGCATTATTGCTAAAGTTCATTAAACCCATTGTAGAGGACCAAACAAATGACTCAACTTGCCTGTTCAGTACCTGAATCTTCAAAATGTTAATCTGGGAAGGATGTTGCCCTTTTTAAAAGTAATGTCCAAACATCCCAATATCCCAATGTCAACTCATTTGACTAAACATCTATTCTCTGTTTCTCTATCATAATCTTACCAAGACAGTCCGAGACACCCAGTGAACATAGTGGTTCTGAAAGGCTCTCCTCTGCAACATGACAATAGTATAGGTGGTGACCCAGTATTTGGCCATGAGCATCCTCTTCAGTAACGTCAATCCAATTCACTAAGAGACTGTTTGGGTTGTTTTTGACAGGCTCAATGGTAACATTGGTAGGAGATGCTTCAGGGACTGGAAGATAGAATTTTTAAAAAATTGCATCGAAATATATTCAAAGATATTTAAATGTATTCAAATCATTCAAAAGCGTTTAAATGTATTCAATGCATTTAAACGCGTTTAGATATATCCAAATGCATTAAAAAGTCTAAAATAATTATAACTACGTGTGTAAATGTATTCAGTTATTTTCATTAAATTGTGTATGCACAGATTGTCATACCTGTGCCAACCTAAGATTCTATAAGTTTCACCCATTAACTACTGCAGCTATTGACTTTGTCATGTCATCAAATACAATATATGCATGCATATGCTATGTCAAGTGGAAACATCTTGTCCATTAGCTACTAATTCCTGAAAGAAATCTGAACAGCTGAGTATCTAATAATTTACAGTAGAAGGTCATCTCTAACTTACTCCATCCATATGTTGTATTTTGAACCTCCCTAGACCAGCCACTGTCCCCTAGCCTGTTGGTGATAGAGACCTTGAAGCTGTAGAGAACATTGCCTTTCAGATCATCGACTCTGTGGGACAGGTTGGTTGAATTGACCACTTTGTATTGCCTGATGTGAAAAGATGCATGGCAGGGAAAGAGAACATAATGGGTTAAAAGTACAGAGTCTTTTTTTCATTCTCATGAAAGATACATATTTATATCAAGAACATTTAATGTCCACAATAATTACACTGCAAAGAACAAAAGGAATCATTGAAACGAAAAAAAGCCCAATTAATCAGGATGAGAAAAGAGTAGAATGGGGGGGGGGGGGGGGGGGGGGGGGGAGTCAAAAGAAGTTAAAAGGGATTGATCAAATTGGAAAATGCAAAAATATGAGTGCAGTGTCATCCATACATTTTTATCTGTTTCTTTTGACGGATTATGATTCTAGCATGATTCATTTAAGGTGATTCAACAAAAATTTTCAAGGGTTAAGGTAGAGACAGCGGTGGCATATGAACCGACGCTATCAAAATGACAGGTATCACCAGTGAATCAAGGCAATCAAAATGACAGGTACCACCAGCGAACCAAGTCTATCAAAATGACAGGTGCCACCAGTGAAATAAGGCTATTAAAATGACAGGTACCACGAATAAACCAAGGCTATCAAAATGACAGGTTCCACCAGTGAAGCAAGGCTTTTAAAATGACAGGTGCCACCAGTGAAGCAAGGCTATAAAAATGTCAGGTACCACCAGTGAAGCAAGGCTATCGAAATGACAGAGGCCACCAGTGAAGCAAGGTTATCAAAATGACAGGTACCACGAATAAACCAATGCTACCAAAATGACAGGTGCCACCAGTGAAGCAAGGCTTTTAAAATGACAGGTACCAACAGTGAAGCAAGGCTATCAAAATGACAGGTGCCACCAGTGAAATAAGGCTATTAAAATGACAGGTACCACGAATAAACCAAGGCTATCAAAATGACAGGTTCCACCAGTGAAGCAAGGCTTTTAAAATGACAGGTGCCACCAGTGAAGCAAGGCTATAAAAATGTCAGGTACCACCAGTGAAGCAAGGCTATCGAAATGACAGAGGCCACCAGTGAAGCAAGGTTATCAAAATGACAGGTACCACGAATAAACCAATGCTACCAAAATGACAGGTGCCACCAGTGAAGCAAGGCTTTTAAAATGACAGGTACCAACAGTGAAGCAAGGCTATCAAAATGTCAGGTGCCACCAGTGAAGCAAGGCTATCAAAATGTCAGGTGCCACGAGTGAAGCAAGGCTATCGAAATGACAGAGGCCACCAGTGAAGCAAGGCTATCAAAATGACAGGTACCACGAATAAACCAAGGCTATCAAAATGACAGGTCCCACCAGTGAAGCAAGGCTTTTAAAATGACAGGTGCCACCAGTGAAGCAAGGCTATAAAAATGTCAGGTACCACCAGTGAAGCAAGGCTATCGAAATGACAGAGGCCACCAGTGAAGCAAGGCTATCAAAAATGACAGGTACCACGAATAAACCAATGCTATCAAAATGACAGGTACCAACAGTGAAGCAAGGCTATCGAAATGACAGAGGCCACCAGTGAAGCAAGGCTATCAAAATGACAGGTACCACGAATAAACCAAGGCTATCAAAATGACAGGTCCCACCAGTGAAGCAAGGCTTTTAAAATGACAGGTGCCACCAGTGAAGCAAGGCTATAAAAATGTCAGGTACCACCAGTGAAGCAAGGCTATCGAAATGACAGAGGCCACCAGTGAAGCAAGGCTATCAAAATGACAGGTACCAAGAATAAACCAATGCTATCAAAATGACAGGTACCAACAGTGAAGCAAGGCTATCAAAATGTCAGGTGCCACCAGTGAAGCAAGGCTATCAAAATGTCAGGTGCCACCAGTGAAGCAAGCCTAGAGAAATGACAGAGGCCACCAGTGAACCAAGGCTATCAAAATGACAAGTGCAACCAACTTCAAATCTATAGCTGAATCAGCCCAAAATATTTAATAATTGATTTGCTTCCATTAGGTGTTTCTGTCACTGGTTTGATTTTGATACATTTGATCTGAGGACTGATTCAGCGATAATTTTAAACTGGAGTGGGATACAAACCAAAACCATCAAAATGCTCTGAAAAAAGACACCAACAAAACTTCTACCTAAAGGTGATTCGTATTCTCGGCCATTGTGATTGAAACAATAAAAAATATTTTATTATGTTTTTGGACATTTATAATAAGGATTTTTGGCATGGAAAACAGTTTGAATGAGGGACTGTTTTCCTGTTTGGACAGATAAAGATGTATTTGCTGTCATAAATTTGTTGTTTCTGTTTAATATATATATATATATATATATATATGATGAATTAGAATTAAATGATTTATCACAGCTTCATCATGATCATCTACATGAGCAGGAGTAAGGGCAAAAGAATGATATGACTTTTTCTCACCCTTGATCTTGACCTCTGGCCTTTATCCAGTGGACAGTGTAATGTCTAATAAAACCCTGGACAGGTGTAGGTCTATCCCATGTCACTAAAACAGACTGGTGTGATAGCGTCTCTGCTCTGACAACAATGGGTGGCAATGGATCTGTAAGTGTGAGAATTGAGCACCCAGCATATATATACATATACATATATACATATATATGTACATCAGAGTGATGTTTTCCATTAGAGCTTATGCAAATAATCATTCAACATTTTTAAAAGTGATTTAATTGATTAAAGCGTACCAATTACCCGAAAAATATTTTGCTCTGTTTTTTAGGGTTTCAAAGATTTTCAAAGTATGAGCTTCAAATATTAATTCTACAAAGATATATTGCAAGTTTAATTACTCTCTAAATAAACAGTACAGAGACGAGTAGACTAATCAACGCATGTATACGCGCCCGCACAAAATAATGCCCGCGCGGAACCTAACTTCGACTTCGGTGGTTTGAGGTTAACTTTATAGTACATTCTAGCCGTACAAATTAAAGGCTGCCTGTCAAGGGCAACCATTCCCATTACCATGTACAGTGTATGTTTACACAACTTTGTACTAAACCAAATTAGGAGCTTTATCCTTATTCTGCTGCAGCTACTGGTTTTAGTTTATAATAACAACTTTAATAAACCATTCAAAGGAAAAATGAGCATTCAGACTGAAAGAATTTGCAAAAAAAAATGTTCACAGCACTCTATCAATAATGTTAAAACTTTCATTGTAATGGAGGTCCTAGACTTACTTGATGTCATATCCGGTATTTCTTCATCTTCCACAGGCCCAGACCCTTTGCTGTTGAATGCTGTAATCTGCACAGTGTAGGACTGGAACTTCTTCAGCCCTACAAATGAGGCAATAGGATTCTTTCTGCTGTAGAGCCTATGGTATAGCTATTCGGTTTAATTGCAGTCAATGGAAGATTGAGGGGGGATGTGCTCCCTTGAAAATCAGAGATTTGAAAGGTACATGCCGCTACTTTGCACACCATACCCCCGAAAAAACTCTGGATCCATCACTGGCAGCTCTTATCAATTTTACGGAAAAGAATACCTTGCGGTTTAAGGAGGATACAGATGTTTTGGTTGAGGTCATACGTCTGTTGAAAGAGTTCTTGGCATGATCCTATACCTCTCATTTCCTGAGATGCAATGACAATGTGCTCTATCAAATTGTACATAAACAACAGAAAATGATTTACATTTTGGCATTGTTATCACACACAAAGGGCGCTGAATCTTATAAAGTGATTTACACGATATTGTCCTAATACCATACAACTTGAAAATATTCTTATTGCAATATGGGCAGTCCTACGAACACGATTTCTATTCTTACTGCCACGTCACTTGAATATTACAAACAAAGATGTACATGAACATTTGCTTCCTTTTAATTGGTAATTCGCAGGATGCTCTAATGAAAATAGATGATCCATCAGTGACATGCGTCATCACAGTGCTTTCATACATACCTGTAACAACGACTTCGGTAATGTTGACTGTGTCATTGAATATCTGATGACCAAAAGGACTAGATTGTAGGGTCACCGTGACTAAGTAGCCTAGGATATGTCCTCTCTGTTCTTGCTCTGGCAGCGTCTGAAACAAGAGTGAAAACAATAATATCAATAAATAACCTCCTCCATTTCATATGCACCAACAAGTGAGGGGAAAAATACAAAGATGCAAAATGAAAAGGGGCCATATTTTTGTTCACTGTGTAGTGAAATCAAGATACTATAACGTACAAACGAATTTAGTTTTGTAAACCTTTGCAATTATTTGACCCAAACCAGGTTTGAAAATGATTCGCTATGGGATATTTTGATAATTGGATTAAGCAAGATCAATCTGTGGCCCGATTTGAAAGGATTGCCTTACCTGCCATGATATGCAGACATTCCTTAGATAGTCACTTGTTCCGTTCAGTTGACTGATTTGGAGGTTCTGGACAGTTCCACTAGGTGCTGTGTAAGAAGTTATTGATCATTTATATAACCATCTTTCAGTCATCAGTCATCAAATTTCAATTCTTCCAGGAACTTAATGTGATGACGATGGATGACCAGTGATAATAAATGAGAAAGAAATGGAGATACATGTAGAACAATACAGAAAAT
Source organism: Heliocidaris erythrogramma (assembly GCA_025617745.1). NCBI lineage: Eukaryota > Metazoa > Echinodermata > Echinoidea > Camarodonta > Echinometridae > Heliocidaris > Heliocidaris erythrogramma. The sequence continues at coordinate 18,493,549 of CM046859.1, forward strand.
AAGTGGAGAAATCCTAGCAAAAGGGTTTAAAATGCAATGTTAGAGAGCTAATAACATAACACAGGGGCCTTAAAAGCCACATCCCAAAGGCACAAGGATTTATTGATGGTGATGTTGAAACATCTTTATTTGTAATTCGACATATCTGATTGATATTTTCATTACATACTTTCGCCTTCTTGAAGTAATAGAGGTATAGTTTTCGATCCTACTGCTATGTTTCATGCATTTATGTAATTAATCCTTTTTCAGCACTAGATGCAGCCTTTCCTGGAACTAGATTTTGTTGGTATAGCTACCTTGCTATAATAATCCCTTACCCTCCTCATCTGTTCTGCCCTCTACTGGACCGGACCAGTTTCCCCAAGCATTGCTCTTGTGATCCGAATACCGGCTGGCCACCTCCATCACGTAACTAGTATAAGGTTGTAATGGACCTATGTCATAGGACAATTCTCTACCTTCCCACTGGAGGGTATATCATATGAAACAAAAACAATCAAACAAAATTATTGGCATTTTGGCATCACTAAAATCAAGTGAGGAAGGTAAATAGTGCAGTCAGAGAAAGGGACCACTCAACTCTAATTCAAAGTGATGTAACGTCAGTTCCACAACTGCCAACCTAATTATGATATCATCATACCATATTGTTCCTACGCGATGCAACAAGAGAAAGAAGAACAGACAAGAGTGAAATAACACACATTCTCAAGTTACTAGACATATTTGAAGTTTTGCAGCCGATTTGTGCTTAAAACATACTGCAGTTTCAATATCAATATTCTATGACCGGTGACACGACATTTGCATTTATAGTGTTAAGCCCGGCGCACACAGCACGATCTGACTACGATGCGATTTTGGGAAAAGTTGTTATAACATTTGATATGAACCTTCAAACATGTAAAATCTTCGTGATCAAAGTTCCGAATATCAGTATGAATACTAAAATCGAAATTCCGGGCTACTGCGAGCCCCCTTGTAGGAATAAAAGCGAATTCAATTCCAAATCATAGTGACGTCATACCAATCTTGCGATAGACTAAGATTTGAAGCCGATTTGGCCTTTACTCTAACCAGAAGAACTGCAGTTAACCAAAATTCCGATATTAGTATTCGTATCATTATTCCGAACTTCAAATGAGATAATTTCACTTTATTAAACTTCCACATTTAATGCAAACTGCAATTTGTTAGAAAATCTGGTCGCAATCGGATCGTATAGTGTGCGCCGGGCTTCATGGTTAGGGTTAAGGTTAGGATTAGCATGGCAATGTTATACCGGAGTAGAGGTGTCGTGGCCTAGTGGATACGTCACCGGACTGTGGATCTCATGTTTCGCGGTTCGAGTCCCGTCGCGGCACTAACGTCCTTTGTCAAGACATTAATGTATATTTGCCACTCTCCACCAGGTGTAGTAAATGGGTACCTGGTAGGAACTTATTCCTTGAATGCTTTCGGCGCCTTATAGGGCAGCTGGGCTAAAGCCAGAGTAATATTGTATTAAGCGCAATATAAATGTTATGTATTATTATTATTATTATAATTGTCACAGGAGCAATGTCATGGAACCTCTATGACCATACAGCACCCCAATCAGGAGTCAAGTAGTTATCTCTTCCTTGTGCAAGGTCTTTCAAAATCCAATCATAGTCCATAAGGCCATAATGTGTGCAATAGTCTAATCAAGAGGTATAGGATTGGACTGTGTTGCAGCACAGATTGTCGCATAGACAGGGGTGTCACTAGAGGGGGGTGTTAAACCTCCACTCAAAATTGCTGTCGGTAAAAAAAAAGGAGAGGGAAGAGGAAAGGGAAAAGGAGAAAAGAGAAAGGAAGAGAAAAGAGAGAACTGAAAGGAAATGAACGGAAAACAAAAAAAGAAAGAAAAGAAAGTTAATATTCGGGCAAAAGGCGTCCCCTCCGGCAATAGGCTGCAGCAAAGACCCCCCCCCCCCCCGGATGATTTTCAAAGTTCCGATATTCGGGCAACCGCCTATGGCAAGCTTAATGCCCAATAAGTCAGATAAACTAAGTTTATCGCCGATAAACTCAGTTTTTCGCCGATAAACTCAGTTTTTCGAGCGATAAACATAGTTTTTCGAGCGAAAAACTAAGTTTTTCGAGGGAAACTCTGCTTATCAACTGAAAAACTTAGTTTTTCACGATAAACTTAGTTTTTCACCGATAAACAGGGTTTTTTCTCGATAAACAGAGTTTTTCATTTGATATGCAGAGTTTCTCTCGATAAACTCTGTTTATCACTCGAAAAACTATGTTTTACGGTGAAAAACTTAGTTTATCGGCGATAAACTAAGTTTTTCAATTGATAAGCAGAGTTTCTTGATAAACTAAGTTTATCACTTTGAAAAACCTTGTTTATCAAACGATAAACACGGTTTTTCGGTGATAAACTAAGTTTATCGGCGAAAAACTCTGTTTATCAATTGATAAACAAGGTTTTTCGAAAAACCTTGTTTATCAAACGATAAACAGGGTTTTTCGATATGCAGAGTTATTGTAAATCTACCGCGAGTGGGCGCTACAAAAGTACATAAAGAAACTGGCCTGTGAGCATCGAACTCAAACATAGTCAGCAAAATGCCTTCTTGTGAAGCCATCAACTGTACCGATCGACTTCTTTCTTTCATTTAATATATCTTCTTCAAAGAAATCCAGAAGGAAAGCGAAGAGAATAGATAGAAGGAAAAAACAAGGAAATATAAAGAAGGGGAGAGGATAGATGGAAGGAGAAACAAGGAAATACATAAAGAAAGGGGATGATGGAAGGAAAAACGAATAAATCCATTAGGAAAGAGAAGAGGATAGATGGAGGAAAAACAAAGAAATATATAGGGAAAGGGGAGGAACGATGAAAATAAAAACAAAGACATACATAAGGATAGAGAAGAGCATAGATGGAAGGAAAAACAAAGAAATACATAATGAAAGCGAAGAGAATAGATAGAAGGAAAAAGCAAGGAAATATAAAGAAGCGGGAGGATAGATTGAAGGAAAAACAAAGCAATACATAAAGAAAGGGGAGACGATGATAGATGGAAGGAAAAACAAAGAAATACATCAAGAAAGGGGGGAGGATATAGATGAAAGGAAAAACAGAAAAATTCATATGGAAAGAGGAGATGATATATGGAAGGAAAAACAAAGAAATATATAAGGAAACTGGAGGGAATAGTTGGATGGAAAAACGAAGAAATACAAAAAGAAAGGGGAGAGGATATAGAAGAGGAAAAGCAAAAAAAAAAAAAAAAGGAAAGAGAAAAGGATAGATGAAAGGAAAACAAAAAAAATACATTAAATTCTATATCCTCTGTTCTTTCCTTATGTATTTCTTTGTTTCTCCTCCAATCTATCCTCTTCTATTTCCTTATATATGTTTGTTTTTCCTTCCATCTATCCTCTTCTCTTTCCTTATGGATTTCTTTGTTTTTCCTTCCATCTATCATCGTCTCCCCTTTCTTTATGTATTGCTTTGTTTTTCCTTCAATCTATCCTCCCGCTTCTTTATATTTCCTTGCCTTTTCCTTCTATTCTCTTCGCTTTCATTATGTATTTCTTTGTTTTTCCTTCCATCTATGCTCTTCTCTATCCTTATGTATGTCTTTGTTTTTATTTCATCGTTCCTTCCTCCCCCCCCCCCTTTCCCTATATATTTCTTTGTTTTTCCTCCCATCTATCCTCTTCTCTTTCCTTATGGATTTATTCGTTTTTCCTTCCATCATCCCCTTTCTTTATGTATTTCCTTGTTTCTCCTTCCATCTATCCTCTCCCCCTTCTTTATATTTCCTTGTTTTTTCCTTCTATCTATTCTCTTCGCTTTCCTTATGGATTTCTTTGAAGAAGATATATTAAATGAAAGAAAGAAGTCGATCGGTACAGTTGATGGCTTCACAAGAAGGCATTTTGCTGACTATGTTTGAGTTCGATGCTCACAGGCCAGTTTCTTTATGTACTTTTGTAGCGCCCACTCGCGGTAGATTTACAATAACTCTGCATATCGAAAAACCCTGTTTATCGTTTGATAAACAGAGTTTTTCGCCGATAAACTTAGTTTATCACCGAAAAACCCTGTTTATCACTTCGATAAACAAGGTTTTTCAAAGTGATAAACTTAGTTTAGTGATAAACTTAGTTTATCAAGAAACTCTGCTTATCAATTGAAAAACTTAGTTTATCGCCGAAAAACTGCGTTTATCGCCGATAAACTAAGTTTTTCACCGTAAAACTTAGTTTTTCGAGTGATAAACAGAGTTTATCGAGAGAAACTCTGCATATCAAATGAAAAACTCTGTTTATCGAGAAAAACCCTGTTTATCGGTGAAAAACTAAGTTTTTCGAGTGAAAAACTAAGTTTATCGTGAAAAACTAAGTTTTTCAGTTGATAAGCAGAGTTTCCCTCGAAAAACTTAGTTTTTCGCTCGAAAAACTATGTTTATCGCTCGAAAAACTGAGTTTATCGGCGAAAAACTGAGTTTATCGGTGATAAACTTAGTTTATCTGACTTATTGGGCATTAAGCTTGCCATTACCGCCACTTCATACTTCTCTGCGTGTACTATCTTCTCTTCGCTTTCATTATGTATTTCTTTGTGTTTTCCTTCCATCTATGCTCTTCTCTATCCTTATGTATGTCTTTGTTTTTATTTTCATCGTTCCTCCCCCCCCCCTTTCCCTATATATTTCTTTGTTTTTCCTCCCATCTATCCTCTTCTCTTTCCTAATGGATTTATTCGTTTTTCCTTCCATCATCCCCTTTCTTTATGTATTTCCTTGTTTCTCCTTCCATCTATCCTCTCCCCTTCTTTATATTTCCTTGTTTTTTCCTTCTATCTATTCTCTTCGCTTTCCTTCTCTTGGATTTCTTTGAAGAAGATATATTAAATGAAAGAAAGAAGTCGATCGGTACAGTTGATGGCTTCACAAGAAGGCATTTTGCTGACTATGTTTGAGTTCGATGCTCACAGGCCAGTTTCTTTATGTACTTTTGTAGCGCCCACTCGCGGTAGATTTACAATAACTCTGCATATCGAAAAACCCTGTTTATCGTTTGATAAACAAGGTTTTTCGAAAAACCTTGTTTATCAATTGATAAACAGAGTTTTTCGCCGATAAACTTAGTTTATCACCGAAAAACCGTGTTTATCGTTTGATAAACATAGTTTTTCGAGTGAAAAACTGTGTTTATCGTTTGATAAACATAGTTTTTCGAAAAACCCTGTTTATCACTTCGATAAACAAGGTTTTTCAAAGTGATAAACTTAGTTTATTGATAAACTCAGTTTATCAAGAAACTCTGCTTATCAATTGAAAAACTTAGTTTATCGCCGAAAAACTGCGTTTATCGCCGATAAACTAAGTTTTTCACCGTAAAACTTAGTTTTTCGAGTGATAAACAGAGTTTATCGAGAGAAACTCTGCATATGAAATGAAAAACTCTGTTTATCGAGAAAAACCCTGTTTATCGGTGAAAAACTAAGTTTTTCAGTTGATAAGCAGAGTTTCCCTCGAAAAACTTAGTTTTTCGCTCGAAAAACTATGTTTATCGCTCGAAAAACTGAGTTTATCGGCGAAAAAACTGAGTTTATCGGTGATAAACTTAGTTTATCTGACTTATTGGGCATTAAGCTTGCGATATTCGGGCAACCGCCACTTCATACTTCTCTGCGTGTACTATCACCAGTGGGGATACAAATAAGATACAGCAAAAGCACCACATATTGTCGCCGTCGGCAATCTCTGTAAGCTGCGACAATCTGTGCAGCGTGTTTTTGAAAGATTCTGCACAGACTGTGGACGGCGACAATCTGTGCTGCAACAGATGTGCTCAAACACTGACACGTACCTTCCCAATCCAATTTTGAGGGTCACCCTTTGCAGCCCAACGAAGACTATACCTAAGGAAATAAGAAAAATCTGGCACCCAATAAGTTGGTATTTGCCACGATGCTGTAAGAACTGTTGAGCTTTTGGGTGTCAGGGTGATGTGTGTCGGAGGTAGAGGAATGGCTAAGAGAAATGGTGACAAATCAGAAAGTGATTTTATTTCAAAAGCTAACAATTCAAGTACATGTAGGCAGGTGCAGATTGGGACTAAAACTGAAGTGGAGAATATTGGAAAGCCGTCATGGCCAGTCGGCCCTGCATGTAGATAAAATATAACCAAATTACCCCAAACCACCAATACATTATAAATCCTGATTTCACTGAATACATGTTACTGATTTTGCACCTAGTAAAAATTCATTTAAGTTGGCTCTACAGGGGTAATACAAAGGTTACATATCAATGGAAAGCTTAGAATATCTAGTTTTCGAAAATGCACAAAATTGATATTGCTATAAATACTACATGCATAATACAAAATGGAGAGATTTATAACCTACATGCAGAAATATATTACCCTGGATCTTTGAGTATGACAAAATTAATTCAGTTGTTCTTATTTCTTACATATCTCCAACAAAAACTTGCGATTGTATTATAGTGGAATATCGATGATATCTGGCAAATATACACTGCCATATCTATACCCAGCACAAAACGTATAAAGAAACTCCACTTTGATAGGTTATATTTCTTTAAAATGAGAACAATAAAGGTTGTATTGCGTATCACTTTAAAGCTTGAATAATTCCCTATCAAACCATAACAGACATGTACTTGATATGATTTGCTAAATGGGGGGGGGGGGGGGGGGGGGGGGGGGGGTGTGCAGGCAGCGTAAATGAGGGGAAGGGTCAAAAAAGAAATGCTGCAAAATAAGCGATATTTTGACTTGATATATGTAATGATGTTCATACGAAGTGTTTGAGGATTGAATTCATAATCATTCACCAAGTAAACCTCAATTTCAAAGACATCTGAACATCCCAAACACCAATCATTAACGCAAGAAAGAAAAATGTCCCCATTGTGTTATTGTGTTCAGATGACTTTGAATGTTGGATATCCCCCCCCCCCCCCACTCCATCAAATAATAAATATAACCCCTTCTGTGTTTGCAATGTTCAGATGTCTTTTAAGATTGAGGTTTAATTGGCAAATGATTATGAATTCAAATCCTTAAACACTTTGTACGCACATCATCAAGTATACCCAAAGCCAAAATATAACTCAATTTGCAACATTTCCTTTCGACCCTTCCCCTCATTTACGCCGCCTTCACACCCCCATTCAGCAAATCATATCAAGTGTGTTATGGTTTGATAGGTAATTATCCAAGCTTGAAAAAGGTATTCAATGCGACCTATATTGTTCTCATTTTAAAGAAATACATGTATAATCGATCGAAGTGGAGCTTCCTTACTGTTTGGCTGGTTCTAAGTATGTAACCTTTTCCTTGGATCTGAACTCAAGATATATCATGGATATCAGTTTTACATGATCTTCCATTTAAAAAACTATCCTGCTTCATCACAAGATTTAGGAAAGTAAGATATCAGTTATTGTGTGTGTATAGCAGTGAGTTATTCTACAAACGTATAGCTACATTCCATTTAAGTGTATAATAAGATAATCTTATAATATACTTAGTAATTTCTACTTTTTAAGAAATCATTTCTTTAAAATTTTTCGTTGATTTAGTTTAAAATTATTTCTTTCTCTGTTTATAAGTCTATATTTTGCAAAAGAAACAACTTAATATCAAGGTTAATTGCCTATCACAGAACCAAATTGCAAACTCACTTTCACGATCAGGGTTAAACGTTGAATCCTTGACAGCATCTTCTCCTAAGTCGTTAGATGAAATAACCTGAACGTCTTGACGAAATCCCTTATTATGATCGCTTGATATGAAGCACATATTCAGAGACCTGTAGTCTGGGCAGAGTCTCCATATTCCCTGGGATCTGATGAAAGGATTGGCCATTAAATAAGTAAAGTTTATGGGGAGGCAGTAACTTATTCTGTGTAACTTATTCTTAACAAGCATCCATAGCTACGTTCATACGGGACTTGTGGTTTCGAAACTTATTTTTATTTTTCGCTTTTCTCTTTTAGACGAAGCTCGTCCTGCCATTTGTGAATAATTATATACTAGCGGGACCCGTGGAAATCCACGGGTTCACTTTTTACATTGCACTCTCAACATTTTCACAATCGATGCGTACATTGTTGTGAGTTTATTTATTTTTTATTTTTTAATGAAATTATCACGCATACGTACTCATGATCACAATTACTCTGTCAAACATACCCACATACTCAGTTAGAACTATTGTATAATGTTATGTAATGTACAAAATATATTTAAAGTCTAATGGGGTGTTGCAAGAAAGTTGCGATTGATTGCAAGTTGCAACTGATCGGTACTGACCAATCAAAATCATTGTTGCAAGCGCATCTTCTTGAATGGGCAGTCCCTGAACCATTCAGAATGGTTGTTCTAATTTGCTTTACAATTTGCAATTGATTGCAACTTTCTTGCAACACCCCATATGTTAGATATCATTATGACATAAAGGGGGAGGGAGAGAGAGAGAGGAAAGAGAGAGAGTGGTGGTAGACAGATAGGAAGAGAGAGAAATGGATGTAGAGAATATAAACATAACACAAAGAGAGAGAGAGAGAGAGAGAGTGGAATAGAGATAAATGCGTTCAATCACATCCTACAATACACATTAAAAGTATTAAAAAATAGGAGTATGAATTTCCGAATATTGGGCCCCCTCCCATCACAAAATCATTAATCCGGCGCTGGCCCCCTCCCTCACAAAATACTGGATCCGCCGTTGGACATGGTGGATGGTGAAGGCATGCCCTGTCATGCCCTACACTGCCTACAGGCCTTATCATGCTATCCACACTGTGCGTTTATTTTTCTACAATGAAAAAAAAAAATGAATGATGCATTCACACATCCCTACCCCCCCCCCCCTGCCCGCTATATTTACGCCCATGACTTTAATGGAATAACGCTCCTAGCATATTTGCCCCTCAAACTGATAATATTCAAGGAACGATTTTTTTTTAAAGAAATAAAATAGATGTAGAATATACTCAAATAAGATGAATTTACCATCGAATAGAAAATGAATAGAGGTGTATTGAAAATAAGAAACCATGTGAGGCATTTACTGCAGTGGGGGCTTTAAAATAGGTATAGAATCTACTCTGACTCATGCGCGTACCAAGGGGGGGGGGGGGGGGTGTCTTGGGTGTTTTATGTGTTCAAACACCCCTTTGGTGTTATTTGAAGTTAAAACACCCCACTTAGGATTTCTGATAACTTTTTCTTTTTTTTTTTTGCTTGTCAAGATAATTTTGAATAAAAAGACTCCCCCCCCCCAATAAAAAAATACTGATTGTTCAAAGTTTTTTTTTGTTGCTTGCCAGAGACTCCGCCCCCCCCCCAAAAAAAAAAGAAAAGAAAAAAAAGAAAAGAAAATAAAATAATAAATACTGATAATCTTTTTTTTGGTTGCTTGTCAGAGAATTTTGGAGTAAAAACCACTCCCTTTAAAAATAAATTCATCGTCAAATGTTGACTGTAGTAAAAAAAAATGGTAAGTACGGTATACAATTTTCAATCTTGAAATAAGCAGTGCTCAGTTCAAGTTCAAGTTCAAGTTCAAGTTCAAGTTCAGCAGCCAAGCCGTAATACAGCTCAGTCTCAGACTGTGGGCGCTGCCTAGACCGAAAGCTTCAGTCTCTGTTCGTCGGGTGTTCCACTGGACTACGTCTTGCTTCACTACACCTCCTTACATAGACTGAACTCAGTCTCTCATTCTGTACCAGGGACTAAGGACGAATTTTCATTTTCCAATAAATACATTATTTTATTAAAATAAACAACTCAGAATGAGAACAACGGTAATATAATATGCTTGAATAAATTTCTTACCCCAAATTCCTCGTCTGGTACACGAATCTGATCATTTGAAGCATGGAAGTTGCACGTCAGTAGCGAGTCGCTGACAGCCTTCTTGGTTATAATCACATGACCCGGAAGTAGGCCGCGTATAGAGATTGTGTAGTAAAACGCAGCGAATACACAGTCAGTCAGTGCGAAGCTTGAGTTCAAACCAGAGTAAGTCCCAAATTTTGTTAATTATCTGTATTTTTATCGGGGTTTTTTGTGATGTATTGAAATATGAGAATACTAGCACCATCTATGCGAATTTTTAGAGAAAGGGGATGGCTTATAGGGATGGAAAATCAGATCCCCCCCTTTTGGGGGGATTTCCTCATAGGCCATGTATTGTAAGATCTCCTTATCTACCGTGAAGGTTGGGTAGCCGTCTGTGTAGGAGGAGAAGGTAAAAATAAGAAAATGTTAAACTTAAAGACTCCTCCGAAACAGACGGTTTTCAGCTGTCTAGGCGCTGCCATGACAGATTACCAGCGTTGTAAAGAAGAATGTAATCAGTTTTAACTAAATACAGATCGAACAGGGGAAAACAGAGCCCACAAATACTATACTCAAACATTTTTTTTTTCTCAACAACATCACTCACGTCCAAAATTAACCAATCTCCAAATAAACAGCTCTTACTGCAGGTTTCTTCCCCCGGAGTTCATGCAGCCAAGGCTGCAGTGCTGGTACCGCTAGCTCAGAGCAGAGTGCAACGACGCCGACACAGAGTCCGGCTAAAAAGAGAAGAGTTTCATCAGTTAACTATACAGAGAACAAAGGGACAAAAAAGCCTATAAATACAGTTTCTAACATTATTTAGTTCAAAATAAAATAACTCACGTCCAAAATCATCTTTAGAATGTATGAGTTCGCTCGGAAATTCGCAGTCATCTCATGTTGAGTGCTGTGCATTGTGTATTGTGTATTGTTGTATCGTAAAATTAAGCCCGTCGACGTCTAGTATATGGTTGGATATGGATATATGCAATCGATTGAGATTGCACCGCAGTCTGGTGGGTGCTGCTCCTACATGGTATACTAATCACAAAGCGGACTATGATACAAATCGTACGTACGTATCACGGACCTCTATTGAACATACCCATGGCATAATTATTTTCTTACGTGGGTTCCCCCGGTGAGAGCTACAGAGTCTGCACTACGTACCGTTCGCCGGACGCACGCGCAATCGTCGTCTGATTCGGTCGACGGCGAGGCAAAGCACGCGGGCCAATGGGATTTGGTCGTTCAGGGGAGCATTTCATCAAGCGTTTTGTCAGTGATTTTGACCGACAACTGTTATAAGCTACTGAAATCCTTGCATCTGATTGGCTGAGAACAAATTAGTCAGTCAAAATCACTGACAAAACGCTTGATGAAACGCTCCCCAGGAGATCGCTTACCTGCTGCCAACGCGACGTCGTCGTGCAACGCGAAGGCGACGTTGCACATGCGGGCGGCCAGGCCGACCGGTCGAGACGGAAGGCGGCTCGCGGCGGGCAGCGGGAAAACATTTTATAGAGTCCATCGGACCACCTCCTGTAGCGCGTGCAAAGTCAATCGGGGCGGGCGCGGGACCCCCTGCGTGGCCTTAGCAAATTAATTATATTAGATTGCAACACATTGCATTGATATAAATATTTAGTGTGGATTTTTCAGCGATTCCACTTCGTTTTACCTAATTACCCTGAAAAGATCATTATGCCAATAAATATTTGGAAACAGAGCAGTTGCCAGAAAATAACATCCGTTACATTTTTTTTCATTAACTAATGGGGCTCTTTTACTACTAAGTGTGTGTGTGGGGGGGGGGGGGGGATTCACCTTCAGCCCTTCTATATTTTTCAAAGATTTACAGCACAGGAAGAGTAAGAAGTACCCAGCTACACTGATTGTATGACAGATGTCCTGTTGACAATTGCCCTGCGGACGGACACTACATTAAAATTCATATACATGTAACTTCAAACCTGAACCAAAAACTTGACCAAACCTTTACCCTAACCCAAAGCAAAGGCATTATCACCTCCCAAGTCCAAACTGAACAGTTTGATAAAATACAACCTGGATGCTACATAGCAAATGTTGAATCAGTCTAGATTATGATATATTGTTTTATAACAATTATATATACATAGTATTACAAACAAAGAAAGTAGGGAAATTGGTGAAACTGAAAGGTAGGGGCGCCGGGAGCGATGTGTTAAGAAATACAAGACAGTCTAGTACAGGGCGAAAACATTACAAATTAAAACAAATAGGTCCAGATAGAAATGTGTGCCACAGGGAAGCTAGACAAAAGAATAAGCAGTGTAGTGAGTAAATAATTTGTGAACCAAAAATAAAAATAGTACTTACTTGTATTTGAATATATGTGTCTCATTTGGGATATGTGTCGCTTGTGGAATCCACTCACAGTAATATTCTGTGATATTACGACTCGCGCAGGTCAGCGACAACGCAGGCCGAGGCTTATCTGAAATAACGCAGAATAACAAATCATGACCAGTAAATATCTTTTTGACATTTGGAGGAAATATTTTGATAATGACTGGATTCAACAGGGGTCTCCTTATGGTTTATTGCCATTTAGTGCAATCGTATATGGTCTAACATCTTTCGGTCTAATATCAGTTTGTCCAATAATTAACATAATGGACTAATGAACGTTTCGTCCAGTAACCAGTCGGGCCAATAGCCGTTTCGTCCATAGCCATTTCAAATTTGTTAGCCATTTGGTCCAATTGCCATTTAGTCCATATCATCAAATGGTCTAAAGCCAGTTAGTCCAATATCATTTGGTCTATATTTCAGTTTGTCTAATGCCATTTCGTCTATAGACGAAATGCCATAAGACCACACTCATTTCGTCAAATAACCATGTGGTCCAAATGGCATTTGGTATAATTATCATTTGGTCGAATTACACATTGTCTAATTATCATTTAGTATAAAAAAAAAACAATTAGGTTGGTGGTATGCCACCAACAAATTTTCAACCAATAAATAAATAAAAAATAATTACTTTGTCGTTGTTGTTGTTAAAATGGCATTAAACTGGCAAAACTTGAACAGCGCCACCTTACAGTAACTGCTAAATTGAGATTATAATCTGAAAATTAATTGCATTTATTTTGAAATTCGACAAACAGCTGTTTGGGAAATAGGAACATTTTATATTTCAAACGATTATTTTTGACGTTGCACATGTGGAAAATTGCCTACAGGTACATTCTAAGCTTCGACAAACTAGAATGGGGCATGATGGGTAAATTAGAAGTACAGACACTTATCAAACCCTGTTGAAAGATGGCGCCATTAGGAGCTTCAATTTACTGTCACTTTAAATCCCTTGTGAATTATGGACACTTTCTCTAAAATTCGTCATTTAAGAAAGCAAAGGCCTACATAAGTAGTTCTGTAGAGTAAATATATTCTCATAAAATGCATTCTGTATAAAAAAAGTTTGTACTCACATCCAACCTGGACTGTAGAGACGAGATATTCTCGAACCTCAGTTTCTTGGAGCAGAGTACAATTATAGGTAGCTGAGTCTGTTAAGGTTGCATTGACAATGGAGAGAATGGAAGTCTGAGGGAATAAACAGTGTAGAAGAAAGAAAGGAAGGGAAAAGAATAATTACTGGTGGGGAAAAATATCATAAAAGGGAAAAGAAAATGGCAGAACATACATTTTACAAAGCAACGACAATAAAGACAAGGAGACTCAAAACAAGTAGTATGAAGACAGGATAGAGAGAAAATTAGTCAGATTGGACATATTAAACACGTAATCGAAAGGTCAGAACGGAGATTCTTGGAAATGGGGGAGGGACCGGGAGGACAAACTGCAACAAAAGTGATTTGTTTTAAAGATCGAAACAAACAATACTTGCATCGAGAGATATGGGGACCATAGTAAGTGCATGTAACTAGGGCCGTCTCCAGACCCCCCCCCCCCCAAAAAAAAAAGAAAAGAAAAAGGTTCCAGCATGTAGGACAGGCACTGATGACTGTTTCTTAAAGCATCTTTTTCTTCTTCATTAATTATTCAATATTGCTATAACTTGAAAATAAAAAAAACATCAGAAAAAGAAAGAAAAGGCGCTATAAAGTTTCAGGCAGGAAAGAAAATTAACATGGAAAATATGGAAAAAATAGCATGTATGCTAAAATAGAGAGAGAGAGAGAGAGAGAGAGAGCGAGAAAGAGCGGGAATGAGAGAAAGAGAGATGGTGACAAAAGAGAGAAAGATGGAGTGAGAGCTCCTGTATTAAGCCTATGAGATTTAAAGAATTCAGTAGTCAACGGGTTTAATAAAGGAGATAATGAGAAAGAAAGAGAGGAACGAGAGAGAGAGAGAGAGAGAGAGAGAGATAGAGAAAGGTATGAGGACTGATGATGAGGTGAGGTATGGTACAAAAAAAAAGTCTTTTCCTATTTTTTAACAGAGAATTTGCTTACCGTGTCATTTAGAATGTGATACTCGTCGGAAGGAATAATGTCTTGGTTTTTGTACCACACAATGTCACTTGATGTAGGCATCTCCAAACCAGCTCCACTCTCATTCCTTAAGATACATGTGATGTTCAGGTCTGTCCCTACTTCAGTCATGGCACTTTCAGGGAAAATATCAGCTGCAAAGAAAAAAAATAGAAGGAATCAGGGTAAACTAAATTCCATTCAGTTCAAATAAACATAATCATATTTTCTTCCACTGATTTTGTGGACATTTAACATCTATTGACATAGTACAATTTATATCAAGTAACAGGAATATAATGAAATAAATTTCAATTCATGGAAGAAGGTGCGAATCCCAGCAAGCGTAGACGTGTAACTTGTATGCCACAAGTACAATATAAAATAGAAAAACAGCCGCTTATTTCCGGGGGGGGGGGGGGGCACTGAGTATATAATACTACTACTAAAAATAATATATCTGATTTATAATGCGCCAAATCCACTCTGCAGAGTGCTCTAGGCGCAGTGTAGAATAAGAAGGGCATAAGAGATTAGAAAGACAAGAGAAGAATGTAATAATCAATGGAAGTATTGAACAAGTGTGTGGTGGATATGTGCCGCTGAGAAGACCCCCCCCCCCTCTTTTACACTCAAATTTCCGTTCCAGAGCATACCATTTTTATTGTTGAGATAAAGATCTTGTTGAAATAAAGATCTGTGGAAATGAAAATAAATAAATTTAATTGAATTGAATTGAAAGAAGCGAGAAAACCGTTCCAAAGCACCGCTTTTTCTTCATTCCGTCGTTCCGGCGGGCGTATATCATTTTTGGTGAAAATGAAGTTGAAAACGAGTTTCATTCCAGGTGCTTAATTTCTCCGGCTTTCCCTATTGCTTCCAAAACAAGAAAAGTCCTGTACAACTTCACCCTCGCAGATATAGGGCGCGAGTGCTCGCTTGTAAAGTCCGTCCATGTTTACACCATTTTCGTACGAAATCCACTTTGTTTTGTACAAAAAGCAATTCCGTTCACGAAATTTGTTTCGACCTAACCGATATGAATTTCGTAGTGACGAAATACACTTTCTGTGGTACGAAATGAATTTCGTACCTAACGCAATTCCGTACACGAAATACATTTCGTACCATACGAAATGGCTTTCGTTGAACGAAATCCATTTTGTGTGGTACCTAACGCAATTCCGTACACGAAATACATTTCGTACCATACGAAATGGCTTTTGTTGAACGAAATCCATTTTGTGTCGTACCTAACGCAATTCCGTACACGAAATATATAATTTTGAGCCTGGAGTACCCCTTTATGAAGCAAATAGTGCCACAACGCAGTTCTTGTCGCTCTCTCCTCATGGTTAAAGTTAAGGGATGCCGAGACAACTCGTTGGCAAGTCGACTTGCATCCGAGTTTGATGTAGCATCCCAGTCCAAGATACACGTGGCACGATATACGGAGAGAAATCTTTCCGTACAGATCAGTGGCACGTGGTCATAGCAAAGCACGATCAACACGGCAGCCAATCAGCGACCTTCTTCTATCCCTTACTTGACAGACACAGACAAAATGGATTTGGGTGTTCCACGAAATACATTTCGTGTACAGAATTGCGCTATGTAGCGCACGAAATAACTTTCGTTGCAACGACATGTATTTCGTGTACGGAATTGCGTTAGGTACCACACAAAGTGGATTTCGTTCAACAAAAGCCATTTCGTATGGTACGAAATAAAGTGTATTTCGTCACTACGAAATCCATTTCGTTTAGGTCGAAACAATTTTCGTGAACGGAATTGCATTTTGTACAAAACAAAGTGGATTTCGTACGAAAATGGTGTAAACAAGGACGGACTTTACAAGCGAACACTCGCGCCCCATACGCAGACGGGTGAAATTTTGGGGTTCGCGCGATTAGTGAAGAGTCGCGCTCTGTGTGGGATATTAGAGAAAGAGCAGTGTAGGGGAATAAACCAAATATAAAAAACGGATAGAATCTAGGCTAAGCGCATGCATGCGAATTAACCCCGCTTGTATGAATACACACACCATATAGAGTTGCCATGACACACAGATACCTACCATTGAACAAGGCCGTACGCAGAATTTTTTTCCTGGGGGGGGGGGGGGGGGGGGCAAGATGATGGCTTTCAAAGGAACCCATAACTTGAAGTCTAAAACCCGATTAAAAAAAAGTATGATTTTGAAACGGCCTTGCCATTGAATGATTTGGGGTCGAGTTGCAGGCGTATCTAGAAATTATGGCGCCGGGGCAAAAAATGAAGTTGTGCCCCCCCCCCCCCCAAAAAAAAAAAACCTATCTACGTTATTGTACAAGCGAGGGAGCAAAGCGACCGAGCGGCATTTTTTTTTTCTCTAATCATTTTTAACCCTAAAAACACAATTTCTTGTGCATTTTACCGAACTGACTTCTGCAATTGAGCGGTAGAGAAGGTAGAATTTGTACATTGATAAACGGTTTTCTATTCACTCCCTTCTTAAAGTTGGGGCAAAATTAACAAAAATCCTTGGGAAATAGTCGAGGAATTTAGCAAGTCGACTGAAAGTTGAGATTTCTTTTATGATAATGCTGAACCTCTGCAAAAGCTGTTTTATGCACTTTATTCCCAAAGGTTTCTGCATGGCGCTACAATCATGATATTCTTTTGAGTCAAATTCCACCACCCCTAACCCCAATGCAAAACACTCTCTTTAGACAGCCACTGCACGTAGCAGTTGCATCCCTTTAAAGAGAGTGATTTAACTTTAACAAAGTGAAAGTATATTCTTTAAAAAAAATCTGATGTCACCACTATATATGTATATCAATTACCTAGCATTTCCTTTTAAAATGGAGCTCATTTCTTTTTTTTCTTTTAAAAATGTAATTCTGAATGAATTGAAAAATAGGTTATTGGTATACAAATAACAAAATAGTAATATATCTTATATAACTTTGACGTAGGTTTGATTACATGTAGTTAGAATTTCAAAGAATATCGAAATTCCTATATAAAGAAGTATTTGTGTGTGATAACTGCTTCCCTATCTATCATAGTGAATAATATGTTTCATTATGTAATTATGACCTGATCGGAAATGAATATAAGTTTACTAGCATTCCTTAATATGACTTTAAATATTTTGTTATATGGTCTAACACCTTTTCTGCACCTTCATCTCCTGATAGTACTTTATTTATTGTTAGACATGTCGGTAAGCACCATTTATAAGATCTGTATCATTCAGATGTTGACATGGGTACTGTGGGGATACATTATGATTTATATCTCTTATTAACTACTACCTATTTTATATATCTATGAATTCGTGTAGATAAAACAAAAATACCTGATTTCAAAGCTTTGCGTGTACATTTCTCTAGATATGGATGCATTGTATTATTTTTCTAATAACTTCCATTTGATATATGATATAATACTTCTATTATACGCTCCGAAATGTTATAATTCTCACTATCATAACTTTTAAATCTGAACTGGGTAGTTGGGATTAGAATGTCATATAAGGAACTGCTGTGGGAAATTCCCTTCCAAGGTTACCTACATTTAACCTCATAATGTTTTCTGGTAGGATTTCCTATTCATAAGGAAGTACTGGAATCATAGTCAAATAAATACTGGAAGGATGCTTGGTGATAATGGTCAACAATACATGCACTATAAATGAGGAAAATCTTTACTTATATATAATGAAATTTAGTAAATAAATTGTCTTTCTTTGCGTAACATTGACTCTATACCTTTCTATATAATTTATAAACAAACCTTTAACAAATCAGAGCAAGTTGTTTAGACTTCCAGCTGATTTAATTTCATTACAGAAGTAAAGTAAGGTTGACTTAAAAGCAGATATATGTAATTATGTACTTCGAGATTTGATAACTCACATTCACTGTATTTGTTTTATGCAATGAAATCAACAAGATACTTTCTGTTCTTCGTTTGGGCCATTTCTAAGTCATTTTGAAAACAATTTTTGTTTTCATATTTAAAAAAAACCCCACAAAACCTTAGACAGTTGTTTTGAAATGTATGGTTATTTCAAATCATCATATACCACCCCAGCCCCGCACCTGCATAAGCTTCATAGAACTGTACAGCCTTGGTGAACACTCAACCCCTTTCTGACACATTTTTAAATTCGAAATTTTGTTTGCTCATTATCTTACAATCTTTTGTTCGGCAATATGGACAAATATATACTTCACTTTAATACATATTTTTGTATATTCTATTACAGTATTAGCATTCTATTACTATTCTATTTGTATAAATCCCTGGAATTCATTTTATAATTGTGTATATCCTGAAACTTAATATTCGAGGCTTTTCAATGATCCAGTAGAAACCACTCAACTATCGATTTATACTGTCTTGCAGTCAATTAAATCTATTCATTAATTACAATTTCCCCAACTTTCTCTTTTGATAGATATGCAATGTGTTGGTGATTTTTGTCACATATAGAAACAAATTAAAAACGTGTGAAATGCAGCCAAGGTAAATAAACATGATAATTGATCAAACATAGAAAGCGTTAAATTTATTACAGCCTCTTCATGTAAAAACCACCCCAACTTTCATTTTATCAAAAGCAGTTTTTTAAAAAATCATTAGACAAAACATGAAGGTGAAAATAAAAATTGCCTTTTAAAAGAATTACCTTCAATTCCCCCAACTGGTTGCCATGGCTGAAAGGTCAAAGGAGATAGGTCATCCCCAGGTAAGCCCCAAATCCAGGGGAGCGGGTCATGATAGTACTCTCAGTCCGAGTGCGAACACACTTGTAACAGACAGAACAATAGTCAATTGTAAATTATCATTACTAAGAGAAGCTCCGCCCCAACCGCCAGCTGATGGTCAGGAAGCCGCCCTCGCCTCACTGAGTGACATCCCTCTTCTTTGATTGGTCAAAAGCCCCATCTACCACAGGCATCCTGGCTTCTGATTGGTCAGTGGGTATTCCTGGTATAAGCAAGTTGTGTCTATCCTAAAAAACAACAACAAAGTAGAGCAAGAGATTTTATCCTGAGATGTAAGGATCTTCTAATTACCATGTGCATGTGTGTAAACGTTCGCCTCTTTCTTCTTTAATTGATAATGCAAGTCGTCATGTAAACTCTTACAAGAACAAAAAAGAGAAAGAACAACTTTCTCTTTATTTCTTTTTGAATGGAATTACATTCTCAATTACTTCTGAGTAAAGCTTTTGCTTTAAAATGTTTACAGAGCAGTTCCCACGCATATAGTCATACCATTAAAAAAAACCCTGCAGTATCTAGACATGAAAGTTAAATTATCCAAAACAACTATTCATCAATAATATTCATCCCTTGTTTCACACGGAAATAACAGTAATTAGCAAAGATTTTTTGTGTTAAATCTTACATTGATTCTTGGTAAATTCCCAGAAAACAAGAGTAATAAACAGCATAATAATTGAAAGTAAATTTTGTTTTGTTTGAATTCTTGTTAACTTTTAACTAAATTATAGAATACTTCTGTAATTAACATGATACTTTAATCTAAAGTTATTTCATTGAAATTAGTTGCAAACCTAAACACCTCCTCTTTATCACGGTTTGGCAAAGACAGATACTCATTTCAAGTTCTTTTTATTGTTTTTTGTTTCTAGAAATCATTCCATAAAATCAACCTGTTTTTCGATTCTTGTCCATGAAGCTCTCTTTCGTTCTGTCTGTATTTATATCTAAATCAGTTTAAAGACATTGATATTATACCAACTTGATACTTGATCTTTGTTTTCCGCCATCTATATTTATCAAATCATATTTCATTTAATGGCAGACTATATCTCGACACAGCCCTTTCGATTTTTGTCAGCATGCAGAATGAACACTTTGTATGTATAGCATTGATTTGAACGAAGTTAAGTGAAGTGAACTTAGTTCTATATTTGATATTGTGAAATGCACTGTTATGTGCAAATGGAAAATGCAAATTATGAAATGAAAACCTGTTGGTCCACAACATGCAAAAATGAGTTCCATACTTTTATCTTTCTTGGCAAAATATTTCTGAAAGGTCATTAATCACAATTTCTTTGTCAGCAGTGCTCTTTTTCATTGACTGAAGAGACATGTTTGAAATTTTATATGGATTGGGGATGACCTGCAAATGACTACCACTTTTCTTTATTTTTTATACAGAGCCTAAATGGAGAACGACAGAAGTTGAGCCAGGATTCCCTGTCTGGTGGTATGGGTGTGTGTGCAAATCTCTGACAAGCACACACATGTTGGCCTGGGGATGCATAATTATGTTTGGAAGGAAGAATATGCAGGAATTAAGAAAGTATAAGGTGGTAGAGGAGTGTATATGCCCCCTTGCCTACAAAAGTGTCTGAAAATGCGACAACATTTTTAATTCCAATATCTTTAAAAAGTACTTAACCATTATCACTAAAAAAAATTTGGGTGATGTTGTAGTAATATCAAATAAGATTTGTGTGAATTTGTGTGAGCGATCCCACCTACAAAGTTATTGTCATTTTTATAAGACGTAACATTTTTCAAATGTTGCACAAAATAGCATCAGTGCACGATACCTGCTGTCTGAACATTTCATGGTAAGATCAATAAGGATGTTACGAGTTAGGGTTACTGTCGTTTTACACAAATTTTAAGATAATTTAGAATATTTAGTAAATATTTCATAGAGGCATTTATTTGCCATATAAAATCAAATCAAAATATGGGGATAAACTTAAAGGACATGTTAAGCAATGTTCATAGATCTTCTGAGAATGGATATCATATAAAATCAATGTTTGGTGTTTGTTGCTTAACTTCGAATTGACGTTTGAAGAGTTTGAATATTCCATCAATAATACAGTTGTTATTTTCATTTAGAACAGTGTTTGGTTGCTAGCTACAGTACATTGGTCATGCCATAATGACCGAAATGTACATGAATTGAAGAAATAAGTAAATCACCTGTTACATAAAAAAGTATACTGGAATGTTTTATTTCGCTTCTTGTATGTAAGATATATTATTCAAAACATTTTTCACAAGAAATATCAAAATAAAATGAGTCAGTGGTGATTTCACCACGAAATTATGAGCCTGGAATTACTTAAATGAAAAGGTCGGTTGTGAAATGCAGAAGCCACATGTAAACGCGCTCTACTTGTAACATTTGAAAAATGCTATATGTCTTACAAAAACAGTGATAACCAGGGAAACGGGAAAGATGCGGGAAAGACCAAAAAGAAAAATTGCTAATTTTGTCTGTGCTTCTAAAATTAGAATCTGATATATCTGAATAAAAGTTTTCATATTAATTTGCCTAAAATTGTAAGAGGTAAATACTAATTCTACATCCTAATATTTTGGTTCTGCCTATACAGAATAAAATTTGGATTTGTCATTATTTTGTTTCGCTAAGCTAGCTATCTTACACAATTTCATTGAGGTTGGTAGAGCACTTTTAAAGAATTATTAACAGTTAAAATATCGTTGCATTTTTTCGAGACACCTCGTGTAGAGAACAAAATAAATTGTTCCTACAAGTCTGTTTCTATTTTTTTATTATGAAATAAAAACTGATTCCATGTAAGATTTATGATGGCAACCCATCATCTTTGACACGAACCAACAAGGATAACAGTTCTCCTGGTAGTAGTACTTTTACCGTATACCACTCAGACCTGAATGGAAAATGTTCTATAGCTTTCTACCTTCTTTATGTAAGTTCAGAACGTAGACAAGGTCCGGCTTCTGAAGTTTCCTGATTGAGATTGATTATACAACAATTTCAAGGATGACTTTCCCAATATGAAAATATCCTCCTTCATTAGATAAACCACAACGCAGTCAATACTGTTGTACAATGTACAGGTGTGATTTTAACAGACTAAATTTGTATGTTTAAAGATAATATTTGAATTTTCTTTGAAAGAAACGAACGTTTTAATTGTCCACATATGCTGATGACACTCAGTTGTATGTATATTTCTTTTAGCCCTGATAAGGATCAACAAGAGCGTAATATAGGTTTTCCCGCTCGATTTCATATTTTTGTCAGTCAAATTAATTTAGATGCATTCAAATTCAGACACTATCGTCTAACGATCAATATCGGTCTTTCAAATTTTGAATGAAGTCATTGAAATTCTTTTCGAGACAAACGGATTAATTTATGAACAATGAAATTCATTTATGGACAAGATTATTTCAATTAATATCATTCCATTTTCTTTATCCGCATTCGATTTATTTTCAGGGCATTCAAATTAGCGATCGTTCTTACGAATTCGTTTTAGTACTATACGGTTTCAAATTTCGGCATTAGATTTCAATATTCATGCATTCAAATTAAGAAAGTAACCCAGAGGGGCCTGTTTGGGCATTCACTTTCATTTTAAGGAATTCATTTTAAAATCATAGATTCGTTGATCAACTTCAAGGATATCGTGGTTTTTAATGTACTCAAACTTATACTGTGTCGTATATTTAAAGGGAGGGAATTCCAAAATTTAGGAGCTGTATATGAAAAAGTATTCTGGGTTAATGCCGTACGAGTTCTTACCAAGTGATAGAGATTGATTTTTCTGGTGGGGTAATGATGGATCTCATTATTTGCTGTAAATATATTATTGAAGATAGTGGGCAATTCATGATTATGATACTGAAAGTACAGCAAGATTGAGGCGATAAATATGATATTTTTTAGTACATTATAAGAGTGAAAAAGACCATCAGTGTGGTGGCGATAATTAACATTACTTATAATTAGCATAGCCTTTTTCTGTAATAAAAAACTCTGTCTAAGGCATGTCGCACTGTTTCCCCAGGCTAATATTCCATTATTTAGATATGGTAAAACTAGTGTGGAGTATATAGTTTTCCAAAACTTACAATACACATTAAATCGAATGCACTTATTTAAAACTTGCCAGCTTGAATTTACATGTACCATGGCGATCATATCGTTTGTTCGAATGCTCGAAATGTGAAATAGATTGAACAAATTGTGAAATTGAACCTATATTTAAATTTTTGAAACCTGTCTACACTGCAAAAACTGTGGTGTTAAATCCAACACCAATGGTGTTAAATTTAACAATTTCTCTAGATCTATATAGGACGATTCCAACTGGTGTTACTTAACACCATTTTCTGGAATTAAAACAATTTAATTCCACTTTTAGTGTTATCTTGGTGCGAAAAGTGGGGTGTTAAATCCAACACAAATGGTGTTAAATTTAACACTTTCTCGGGATCTACATAGGACGATTCCACCTGGTGGTACTTAACACCATTTTCTGGAATTAACACAATTCAATTCCAGTTTTGGTGTCATCTTCTCATCAGTTTGAAACCTATTGAGAATTAATAAGCAACGACACAATCTCATTCAAGCAACACCAACTACTGGAATTACAAAATTTGACTTCCACCTTTGGTGTCATGGAGACATCTGTGCTACGAATTTTTCAAATGGGTCATCAAGATTCCTACTAAGAGCAAACGATTTAATGAAAGAGCAATCAATTTCACTTTGATTTGTCCAAATTCACTATTCGTGCAACAAATTCTTCAAATGGTTCATTCTCATCTGAAGAAAGATTTAACCAGTGAGCTTCCAAATTCATTTATACATGTGCAAATTAACGTTTCGTGCAACAGATTCTTAAAATTCTTCATTCACATTTGACTTACAAGCAAAAGTTTGAAATCGAAGCATCCAATTTCACCTGCAACCGGCTTCTGTTACTCTTCGGTCAGTCAATTTCATCAACAGGCTGGCAAGTTTTAAATAAGTGCATTCGATTTAATGTGTATTGTAAGTTTTTTGAAAACCTTATAAATTGTGAGCTAGGAAGCCCTCGGTCATTCTGAATGTTGCGCTTGTGAGTACCACGTTTACCTACTATCCGCTTCACATTGAAAAAATGGCAGATTATCACCCAGTTCGCTACAGGAAAACTTCAAACGAGGATAGGAGAAGGCCAATTGAGGCATACATTCATACAAACCCTTCTATGAACCATAATAAACTGGCATTTAAATATATAACATGTTTGACATAAAGTATGAAAAATCCAATATATATATACAATGAAATCCCGATAAAGCAGATTGATGAGAGAGAAAAAAAAGAAAGAAAAGAAAAATGAATAAGCAAAGATAGAGAAATATGCATATAAACGAAAGAAATCATAAAGTTGACAGAGAATCTGTCTATGGTACTCATCTTGCATCATCTGTCTTTAAAAAATGAGATTACTCTAAAAACTAAAAGAAGAAGGAAAGGAAAGAAGAATTTGACAGAGAATCTGTCCATGATACGATACTCGTCTTCCATTCCCTGTCTATCAATTTGTATATCCACCTATCTTTCAATCTATATTTCAATCTACCCTATATCTATCTATCTCTTTACCTGTCTATCAATCTAATACTGCATTTCCGTTGCGGATGTATAATAAAGTATATATTTATTGGAGGGGTGGGTAGTCTCTTCACTTTTCATTTTTACTTGTTGGTCATATCCCTAAAGGTGGTAGGTCTCCATAAAACAAAAACAAAAACAAATCAAAACTAGATTGAATTTTGTCAAATATTGAAATGACTATAGGCTATATTATACAACTTCATTATTTCATCTTTACTGGCAGTGCGTGGAAAATATATGAAATTTTTAATTTAAATATTTAATAGATATATACATATATTCTAAAAACGAAATTGTGTTTATATTTCTTTGAAAATTACGATTTTACTAATTTAAATCTATTTTCTTGATACTATAACGTACGCGACGGAGCGATTAATTCAGATTTATGCCAGATTCCTTTCCAGAGCGTCAATAGTGGCAAATTATGCATTCACCTGCTTTCAGACAATGGACTTCAAAAGTAAGAATGCGCGTTGTATAAATTATGTTCTGCTCTGCCAGGCAAGCTCAAGAAAACGATTTCTAAATAGCAAAACCTGAGAATTTAAAAAGAAATCTATAAATTTCAAATTTTAGAATATATGTATACGCCTGTTATGTATTTTCCATCATATATGGGGATTTTTTATAATGAAGAGAAGCAATTTAGCTAGAGGATTAAAATAGCTTCCTGACCGGAACGGTTTCCAATGGTTCATGTACAACTCCATGTCATCAAGAAAATGGCAGCCTCCATGTAAAGTGTTAGCAGATGATACCGTGAGCTAGAATGTCTTGATTTAAACCCTTTTCTGATATTTTATTTCTAAAATGATACAGGTCAATGATTAAGAATATATTACACCTTCTAACATAAGTACATTTATATTCTAATGTTAATTCTCCTTTAATTGAATGCGCCAAAAGGAAAAATGAATTCACGAAAATCAAATTGAATGCTCCAACAGGCCCTCCGGCTATTGTGTGTTAATTTGAATGAACAGATTGTGATAATTGCATGCCCGTTCGTGAATCTTATTGCCGCATAATGAAATCGAACTTCTAGAAACGAATTTAAGTGACTGTAAATGAAAGTATGGTGCTTGTTGATGAATTTGAATGCATGTAAAATGATTTTGTTTGCCTCGTAAAGAAATTGAACGTCTAGAAACGAATTTGGATGACCCTAGATAAAAGCTTGCTGCCCGTCGATGAATTTGGATGATCATAAATTAAATCGCATGCCTCAAAATGAAATTGCTTGCTCGGAAAGTAAATTCGAACGACCGATATTGCTCGTTTGACAAAAATGTGTGAATTTGAATGCCCTATGATGAATTTGAGCGGCGAAAGTATGAAATTGAACTCAAAAACCTATAGTAGTAAACTTGGTTATACTTTAATGGATTATTGTTCGGCTTGTCAGATTCACAGACCATGATGTTGCAACGTGTTCAGAATGCCTGTGCAAGACTTGTGACCAATTCCTCAAAATTTTCCCACATCACTCCTGTTTTGATGAAGTTACACTGGTTGCCAATAAAACACAGATTTAGATTCAAGATACTTTTGCTTGTTTGCAAAGCTTTGAATGGTCAAGCCCCAAATGACATGTCTGAATTATTATCTTTTAAATTGCATCCTGTCAACTTACGAAGTTCACAAGACAAAGTACTTCTAAAACTGCCTCATGCCAAAACAAAAGCAACTCTTGGAGATTGTGCATTT